>PVJN01007848.1:0-67254 GCA_004026805.1 Lasiurus borealis | reverse complement strand
CTCCTCCTCCTCCTCCTCCTCCTCCTCTTCCAGCCTATGACCCTCCATCTGCTCCACCACCACCTCCCCTAACACCTTCTCAGATCCTGGTTCTAAGATCCAGTGAATATGGCCTTTAAGGTTTTAACGCTCGTGAGGAGCAGGCAGAGTAAGCCCACTTTCGACAAAAGGTGAATCTGCAAATTCAAGCCTTAGTTGTAGCTCTGAGGCCATGGCAGCCACACATGGTCCCAAGAGAACTGTGCGTGGTGAGGGTGCAAGGGGAGGATGAATGCCACCTGGAGAATGCTTCAAGTACAGAAATGAAGGCCACTGGGCAAAGCAGTGCCCTGGCCCCTGGCTCCAACTAAGCCCTGCCCGGATTGCAATAAAAGTGACTTCCCCTGGAAAAGTGAAGGGTCCTCTGCATCTCAGCAAAGAGGGGCTGCCCTTCCAGGTCACGACCCACCACTGGCCATGACTGAAGACTGGCCGAAGACTGAAGACGCCCTGACTCAATGATCCCCGTCACCCTTGCCAAGGCCAGGTAACGCTCAAGGTAGCGGGTCAGCTGGTCTCCTTTTTGGTCAATATGAGGGCTACCTTCTCTGTCCTGCCCTCCTTTGCAGGGTCATATTTCCCTTCCATGATCTTAATCATGGGTATTGACGAAAAATCACCTTTTAATGCTCTGAAAAGTGCTCTGGCCTCAGTGCCTTTTCATCCTGTCCTCTCTCCCACTCCACCCTTCCTAGAGAACAACTTTCTTGCAGGCACAGGCTTATCAAAAACTTGTATCTTTATCTCTAGGAAAAAAGTGGCAGTTTTAAAATTCAAGTGGTTAGAGGCCTGGAAACAGGCTGTTTGTTCCGTCCTCCCCCCTGCCTTTTCTAAATATTTTAAATAGCATACAATACTGAAACATTAATTGCTAGACACGTTTAGAAATATTTAATGGAAGGTATATTGAAAGAAAGAAGTTCTAAAGTTAACTGTTGATAAGAATTGTAAAAGGACCCACTCACCTGGACAGTCCTGCCCCAGAGATTTAGATACAGTCCTCATCTGTTTGGCCAGGCCTTACCAAGAGACAATGCTCGCTAGAACCCAGCACTCTTTTCCAGTATGTAGATGATCTCCTTCTCTGCAGCCCCTCCCTGGACAGGAATAATTCCACTGCTACTTCTTTAGTTATAAAAAATAACATTTACTATTTGTGATGTGTTATAATGTGGTAGGCACTCTACTAAGTACTGTACATCTCTACCCATATAATCACATTTTCACAACTCTAAAATTCATTATTGAGTTAAATAATAAAACTCATTTTTATTACACAAATAAAGAAACTAAGGCTTCTGAAATCTGATTAGGGGAGTGGAGGTATTGAGCAAAATAGGAAAAAAAGAGAACTTACGTACATGGCAACAGTGTGGTGATCGTGAAGGAGGTGGGGATTGGAAGAGGGCATAGAGGGGACAAAATAAAATAAATTAAAAAAAAAGCTAACTCACCAGGATCTAAATAAGACACAGATAAAAGTTTTGAAGTTACATCAATACCTTCATTTACATTATTAGCTTTACTTGACATTGGCTTCTTTGTTCATGAATATACAAGTCATTATACAGGATGTGACAAAAGTAGGTTTACAGTTGTTAGTACGTGAAAGTTTATTCTTGTATTATTATTAATCATTGTGTTAATTTATTATTTATTGTTATTTTCCATACAAACAACTGCAAACCTACTTTTGCCACAACCTTGTATTTATAGTTTATTTTTTAAAAATCACTCAACTTTTACATTACACACTGGTTTTTGTTACATGTTAAAGTTGGGCACCGAGAATAAGGGGTCAAGAGCGAGAATACTGTTATTGGAAAGGGCAACAGGAAAACTAGTTATTCTTCCAATCAGCCATATGGCTTTGGGCTTCCACTAGGAAAGCTGCCAAAAAGGAAAGAAGGAAAAAAAAGAAAAAAAAAAAGGTAAAGCTGAACAGGTTGCCCTTAAGACATCTAATTCAACTCCTTTGTTTTATAAATGAGACTACAGGGTTTGCATAATTGACAGCAAGGCAGAGCTGTATGGCCAGCCCGGTTACTCCTAGTGTGGTTTGCTCTGAGTCACATGGTTCCCACCTCCCCGCCCCCCACCCAACAAACAAACATTTACTGAGTGCCTACTGTATGCAATCCCCAGCGTCCCCCTTCGGTCTCCCAGGATTGATTATTGGCTACTATTGGCTATTTTCTTTCCTCCCTAATCCTTTCTCTTCACTTTTAAAACGCTCCATTGGGCGTAAAGGGGAGCGCAAGCCTAGCGTCAGGCACCAAAGGGCGTGACCCGGTTGGCAGCTGGTCTAGAGGCAGTGACCCAGGGAGCGACTCCCCGAGATAACCTAGGTGCGTGAGCAAGCCCCGGAGGGGCGAGGCTGCGTCTCTGCGGGACAACGCCCGTGGCTTTCCACCACCCCACCGGCAGGGCAATGGGAGGAACCACTTCGGCGCAAGATCCCTGGCCCATGGCCTCTGCTGGGGTTGGCGGCCGGCTGCCCCAGGCACCCAGCCAGGTCTCCTGAGCGCTCTCTCTCTCCATCGGCATGATCCTGGCTTCCGAGCCGCCAGCTGTCGGGAGAGCAACGTGTCCACTTGGGCGACAGCAGACCCCGAAAGGACGTTTCCTCCCCCGCTGTTGGCCCTGAGTCCCGGCCACTGCCTTCCCCGCCTCCCCGCCACCCCCCGCTCCCGGGGCTCGCGCCCGCGGCCCCGCGGCCCGCAGGTCACGCTCCCTCCGGGCTCCGGGGAAAGGCCACGGCGGAGGCGCTGCCACGCGAGGCCTTCTGGGCAGACGGCAGCCAATCCCCGTGAGGCATCCACGAGCCCTAGCCAATCCACGCCCGTCTTATTCCTGGGTCCAGCCCGCCCCGGCCTTTTCTCCTTGCTCCCCCTCCCCGGTGCCGGTAGTCGCGGCTTGTAGGTTCGGCCGCCTCTGCAGCTCTCCCTGGTCTGGGGCCTGGTTTGCCCCCCACTGGCGCCCTCGGGTCCCTCCGGTCGCTTTCACTGAGGATGTGTCCCTGCGCGGCTGTGCGCGCGCCCCGCGGAGACGGCCGGCGCACTTTCATCTAGCGACTGGTGAGGGCGGGCTCGGCCGCAGCGCGCGCCGCGGGGTCCCTCCAGCCGCGGGGCGACGGGACGGAGGCGCCCACTCTCCTCCGGGGGGTGCGGGCGGGCGGGCCGCGGGGGGTGGGGGGGCTTGGCGGCGCCCAGGCTGCCGCGCTTCGTGCGGGACCTTGCGGGACGGGCGGAGAGCCGGGTTCCGGGAGCCGCCTTCCCGCCGCTGCCCTCCGCTATGAATGGTGCGCCTGGGTGGCGCGCTGCCTTGGAAACCTGCCGGACACGCCCTCTTATAACGCGGTTGCTCTGCGAGTTTCAGATACTGTAGCTGTGCTGTGTGTCCCTTCCCCTGCAGCCCTGAGCCCTGAGCCTTGAGTTTGAGGCCGTTCCTCGAGGTGGGTGCGTCCCCCTTCCCGGGGTTGCACAGTTTGAGCGCGCTCCGCGGGTGCTGATTCTGGAGTTCAGTGTGAGGTTTTGGGAAAGTGCGAAAAGGGAGCGAGCGGTGCCTTTGGCGGAGCTGGACCCAGAGGACTTTTGCTCTTGTGTCAATGTAGTTTTAGACAGTGGGGCCCTAAAGTCTGTAGTTTTAGACAGTGGGAACCCAACTCTGGGACTACAAGTAAGGGTCATTTTTTTTTTTTTTTTCCCAACAGCAATATTCTACTTGGAAGGTTTCCCAACTGCATTTTAAGAGAGCATTTTGGGAAGAGTGGTAGAATCGGTAGAATCTAGAGTCCCCTTTTCTCCGTGTGATTTATTTTTATTTGAGCTACTTAAACTTCCACCCCAATTTCCTCACTATGAAATGGAGCTAATCATATCTTCAAGGGCAATGTGTGCTGCGGCTGAAAAGAGGATTACATTAGTTAATTTATGTAAAGCACTGTGCACACGTGGACGTTTAAGATAAGGTAGATTCTGTGTGTGTGTGTAAGCCAGGGGCAAGTTGGCAGCCCTGTAAAAGATTTGGCGGAAAAGCATTCCAAGCAGAAAGAACTCTTAATATAGTGAGGCCATTTTCTGACCTGTGTGTCAATAAGTGTCTCCACCCCTTCCCTCCCCGCTTTTAAACATTTGTTAGGTGCTTACATATGAATGAATGGTCTCCTTTATTTTTCAGAAGGAGATAGTTGGTATCCCCTTTTTACAAGTGAGAGAATTGATACTTAGGAAATGGTGTTTTTTCTCCACAGTTATTTAGGTAGGTAGTGGTATATCTGAGTTACCAGCTCAGGTGTTCTGAATTCAGAGTCTGAACTTTATGTGCTACGTGGTCACCAGGCCTAATTGGACTCCTCTTCCTGAAGTCACAAAGCTATTCTTAGTACATGTAATAACAGGCATACCCTGTTTTATTGCCCTTCACAGTATTGCACTTCACCGATGCGTTTTTTACACATTGAAGGCAAGACCCTCCACTAACAAAAAGGTTACAACTCGCTTTATTGCAAGTGGTCTGGAAGTGAACCCACAGTATCTCTGAGGTGCAGATGTTGGTTTATTTTGGTTGGATATGTCACAGAATAAATAGCATGATCAGATTTGTGTTTTAGGAAGATAACCGAACTCTTAACCAAGCATAAGTAGAATTGTGAGCCATGGTGAGGGCTCAGCCACCACTGGCGATAGTGGACCAGTCTTCACGGTTGAACATTTGCCTGTAGCTATTAGCACTTCATATGTATCACATATAAAACAAATTTTCAATTTTAATATATTTTTTTGTTTATTTTTTGTTTTGTTTTTCTGAATACCAAAAATTTACATAATCAAGAATTTCTGTAATTAAGCTAAAAACCTGGGAGTTATCACCACATCTTGTCAGTTCAAGATTCTAAATTTGTCTCTGAATTGCTCATTTTCTTTATTCCTAAAAAAGGCAGATAAGGCTGTCTATACTGTAGTCCTTTCTTGTGTATATATTAGGCCTGACTCATTTCTGTCTTCTGAATTGCTTGGAATTTTCAGAATGGACCAGGATAATCGTAGTGCTTTTATATTTACTGGTCCCTCTGCCTCAAATACTTACCCACCCTGAATTTATCAGGCATACATGCTCGTCTTTTTTTTTTTTTTTTAAATATATTTTTATTGATTTCAGAGAGGGAGAGAGGTAGAAACATCAGTGAATCATTGAGCAGCTGCCTCCTGCGGGCTCCACAGTGTTGACCTAGCTTGCAACCTTGGCTTGTGCCCTGATGGAATCAAACTGTGACATCCTCATTTATAGGTTCATGCTCAATCACTGATCCATGTCTGCCATGCAAATGTGCTCATTTCAAGTCTCAGCTTAAACATCTGTAGAAAATTTTCCCTAGATCCCTCTTGTCCACTCCCCATTCCTATGAATTGTTTGTTTTATCTTCACCATAATAGGTTTATAATCATGATACATTTTTATTACCTGCTTAAATAAAATCAGACTTTCCTACCAAACTGCTATCCTTTAGTGACTAAGACTGGTTAATCCTATATAAATAAAAGCCAGAAGTGTCATGACCGAAATAACCAGAGACCAGACCATCACAGCTCCTCGTGAGCTGGCCCTGTCCATAAGCAAGCCTTTAGGGGCAATCAGGCAGGCATGCAGAGTGGTTAGGAGTGATCAGGTAGGCAGATGGCCCCTCACCGGGCTGGCTTCACCCCCAAGCAAGCAGGGGCGATCAGGCAGGCAGGCAGAGTGGTTAGGGGTGATCAGGTAGGCCGGTGAGCAGTTAGGGGTGATCAGGAAGGCAGATGGCCCCTTGCTGGGCTAGCCCCATCCCCTAACAAAGAGGGAGGCCCAGGCCAGCCAAACCATTGCACCCCAGCCTGTTACCTACAGAGGGGGGGACACAGATTGCAAGCTGTGACAGTGATGGGGTTGGGACCAGCTGCCTGCAGCTAGCGGAAGGAAAACCCCAATAGGCCCTGATCTCAGGCCAGGCCTAGGGAGCCTAACCAAGGGATCCCGGATTGTGATAGGGTGCAGGCTGGGCTGAGGGTCCCCCCAAATGCACGAATTTTCATGCACCAGGTCTCTAGTAGATAATAAATCTTGTTCAATCAATGCAGTTGTTAAATGAGCTATACTTTCATTTAAGTATTATCCTTGAGCCTATATTTATCATCTTAACTAAAATATTTAAGTCCTATTTTTGTATTTCTATTACCTTGTGCTCTACTGTGGATGCACTGGAGAAGCAGTATAGTGTAGAAAAAGCTTGGACTTGACTGTTAAACAGGTCTATGTTTGAATTCTAACTTCTACTGGTGGTACGATTTGCAATGTAAAATACTCAACATGTATTAGATGCCTATATTTATTTCCTTTTCTTTGTCTTCAGTAAGCATTTGTGTGAATACATAAATAAGATTTACTAGGCATCCTATATAATAAAAAACTAATATGCAAATCGACCAAATGGTGGAATGACCTGTCTCTATGGAGCTTCCCTCTGGTGGTCAGTGCGCTCCCACAGGGGGAGTGCCACTCAGCCAGAAATCCTGAGCCGGGCTCACAGCGCTAAAGACATCTGGCTGCTGACCAGTTGGACATCCCCTGAGGGCTTCCAGACTGACAGAGCACAAGCCAGGCTGAGGGACCCCCCCCCCCCCCACTGAGTGCATGAATTTCATGTGCTGGGCCTCCAGTTGGAAATATGGACCTGGAATTTAGAAGAGACGTGGGCAGGAAACCAATTTGGGGATTATGAGCATATATATTAAAAGTCTAACATGAGAGATTGAAATTATTCAAGAATATTAAATAGAGAGGAAAGAAGACTGAAGATGAAATATTGAGAGAAGCCCAGCATTTAAAGGTTAGGGCAGTGGTTGGCAAACTCATTAGTCAGTAGAACAAATATCAACAGTACAATGATTGAAATTTCTTTTGAGAGTCAAAAACCGACTTCTTCGCATGGGCCATGAAGTTTTAGTTGCAGTGTATGTGTGCGCCTGCATGTGGTGTTTTGTGGAAGAGCCACACTCAAGGGGTCAAAGAGCCGCATGTGGCTCACAAGCCTCAATTTGCCGACTACTGGAATAGTTAAAAACTAGTTAGGTTTAGGGCTTCTGACTTTTGGTGTACTTACTTTCAAATAGGAATAGACAATGCTGATTTGGGATTTTTCATATCTGTCTGGCACATGGAAGGTTCCCCTGTGTGTATAATAAACTCATTGATGTTCCTCCAAATAGTCATTTAGTAATTATTTTCTCTATCATTTGAAGTATTATAAAAACAAAATGAAAGTATTTTGGGAAATATAAGTATTTATAATAGTTGACATCTTGAACAAAGGACTTAGCATAAAGTTTTTACTATAAAGGCTATGAAAATCTAGCAGTCTGAAGGAATTGACTTGTCATTTAAAATCTAGAGGACAAAAATCCTGAAAGAAGATAAATAATTAGAAGGTAATAAATAAAAAGATGATAAATGCTTAATATAGTCTACTGTAGATATGTAAAATTTCTAATGTATTGGTAGTTAGTTTTCTAACAGGAAGTTAAGAAACTGAAGAGTAGGTTATCAAATAGTTGACAAGTGATATTTTATTTCTCCAGATCTGAATAGAACAAAGCAGATAGGGTAGCATGTTGGAAAAAAGGAAGCTTAGAGGCTCTTATATGATGATTGAGTTTTCTGTGCGTTTTATGATCTCTCCAATCAATATATTAGCATTTATTTTTTTAGACATTTATTTTTGAATATGTACCATACATGCTTATGGTAAAGCATTAAAATAAGGTTTATAGTAAAGAGTAATAGCCTTCCATTACTATTTCCAACCTTTGGTATCCTTATTTAGAGCCATTATTAACCATTTTTTTGTGTATTCTTCTGGACATTGTTAATAAACCTGTACATACATACACATTTTTTCTCACAAATAGTATTATAATTGCACCTCATTTAAAAAATTATTTTTTATTGATTTAAAGGAGGAGGGGAGAAGGAGAGAGTGAGTGACAGAAACATCAATGATGAGAGAGAATCATCAGTTGGCTGCCTCCGGCATGCTCCCTATTGGGATTCCAGCCTGCAACGTGGGCATGTACCCTGACTGGAAATTGAACTGTGACTTCTTGGTTCATAGGTTCGTGCTTAACCACTGAGCGACACCTGCTGGGCAAATGCATCTCATTTTAAAATACATTTTCCAATGTATTTTGTAAATTATTTCATATCAGAAATTATATAGCTGTTTTCTTCTTTTTGATACATGAATAATATTCTGTTACATGGACATACCATATTCCCTTTAACTATTTAGGTTTTTCTATGCTTTACTATTCTAAATAATGATGCAACCAGTGTTCCTGTTCTTAGGCCATTTCACTCATAAATGAATATATAGGTATATATAAATATGTGTGTGTGTGTGTGTGTGTGTGTGTGTGTATATATATATATATATATATATATATATATATATATATATACACACATATATATCTATGTATATTATAGCAGCAGTAGCCAACCAGTGGTTCACGGACTACTGGTGGTCTGTGTAACCACTATACTAGAGGCCTGGTGCATAGGGGAGGTGGTTAGGGGGAAGGACTGTGGGAGGTTGGCTGATGTGGGGGAAGGACCAAGGGAGGTTGGCTGGTAGGCCCTTATCGGGCAATTGCGTTTGGCCGCCTGGAGAAGGGACTGCAGAAGTTTGGCCGGCTTTGGGAGGTTGGCTGTGGGAGCTCACTGATCACCAGGGCACACTCCTGCGTTGAATGTCTGCCTCCTCATGGTCAGTGCACATATAGTAACCGGTCATTCTGGTCGTTCAGTCATAACTGTCACTTAGGCTTTCATATATCTATGTATATGTATTTTATTGATCTTTATTGTTGAAATTATTAGAGATGGCTCCCCTTTTCCCCCCATTGGCCCATTCTAGCCCACACCCGTCCCCCTCATGTGGATATATTTTTACAGGATAAATTCCTAGG
Organism: Lasiurus borealis; assembly: GCA_004026805.1. Classification (NCBI taxonomy): domain Eukaryota; kingdom Metazoa; phylum Chordata; class Mammalia; order Chiroptera; family Vespertilionidae; genus Lasiurus; species Lasiurus borealis. The sequence continues at coordinate 58,216 of PVJN01007848.1, read as the reverse complement.
AGTAAAATTGTTTGGGTCAGAAGAAATGTGTATTTTACACTTGGATAAATATTAGTAAGTTGCTTTCCATATGGGGTGGTACTAATTTATACTCCAACCATGGTGTAGAGTTCCTATTTTCCCACAATTTTATCACTACATTAGTAGCCTGGTGCATGAAATTGATGCACATTAAAAGGGAATTAATTAGAGGAACATGTTTTAATATTGCTATTTGTCCTTTCTCTATAATAAAAGTGTCAGAGATGAAAGAAAGTTAGTAAACTGTATATGAAAATCTGTCGGAGTTTGGGGTGCACCTCAGGACCCAGAGTCAAGTCCCTGCCCATCTGCATGCACTTTGAAATCATGTGAGACCCAGACCCTGCTGACCCTACCCACCATCAAGCTCTGCAGGGTGAGGAGTGCAGCCTCAGGTCATCCTGCCTGGCGCCATGCAGGGGGCGCAGCCTTAGGTCCCCCGGCCTTGGTGTGCGGGCATGATGACCATTTGCATATTAGCTCTTTATTATATAGGATAGTAATATCAACCTTTTAAAACTTTGCTGTTCTGATAGGTAAAAAAATGATAGCTCATAATTTTAATTTGCATTTCTTTTGTGTGAGATAAGCCTCTTTTGTTGTTAATCCTCACTTGATATTTTTTTTTCTTGGTTTTAAGAGTGAAAGAGAGGGAGGAAGGGAAGAATGGATGGATGGATTGATGGATAGATAGATAGATAGATAGATAGATAGATAGATAGATAAACATTGATGTGAAAGAGACATATCTGTTGGTTGCTTCCCACATCAGGCTGGGGATTGAACCTGCAACCCAAGTACACATCCTTGATCAGGAATCAATCTCTAGACCCTTCAGTATATGGGCTGTTGCTCTTATCACTGAAAAACACAAACCAGGATTCTCTTTTCTTTTTAAAAATCCATTTAAGTTTTCTCTTTTTAGAGAAATGTGATTATGTTTTTTGACTTTTATTCTGTTGTCTAATGATTTGTAGAGACTATAAAGGGATATTTTCCTCCTTGTTTTGTCTTTAAAATGTTTTTCTTATAAGTTTTAAACTGATTGCATTTATTAATTTTTTTGTTTATAACTGTTATTTTATTTTTTGCATCACTATTAACCCCCCTTATACCATTCTCCACCTCCACCCTCCTCTCCCCCTTCAAATCACCAAACTGTTGTCCATGTTGACGAATTCTTTCTCTTTTTTTTCCCTTTTTTGTTTAATCCTTGCACCCCCTTCCCAAGAAACCTCCCCCATCACAGCTGTCTGCCTGCTCTCTATCTATGAGTCTGTCTCTATTTTATTTGTTAGTTCAGTTCATTAAATTCCAAATATGAGTGAAATCATATGGTACTTGTTTTTTTCTGATAGGCTTATTTCAGTTAGCATAATGTTCTCTAGGCCCATCCATGCTGTCATAAAAGGTAAAAATTTCTTCCCTTTACAGTGGAGTAGTATTCCCATTGTGTAAATGTACCATAGCTGTTTTAGCTATTCATCTACGAATGAACACTTGGCTGCTTCCAAATCTTGATTATTATATTAGTAAATAATGCTGCAATGAACATAGGGGTGTATATATTCGTTTGAATTAGTGTTTGGGGTTTCTTTGGATAAATTCCTAGGCATGAAATTGTTGGGTCATAAGGCAGTTCCATTTGAATTGTTTGAGGTAACTCCATATTGCTTTCCACAGTGGCTGCTGCACCAGTCTGCATTCCTACCAACAGTGTATCAGGGTTCCCTTTTCTCCAACATCCTCACCAACACTTGTTTTTTGTTGATTTATTGATTATAGTGATTCTGACAGGTTTGAAGTGATAATCTCATTATAGTTTAATTTGCATTTCTCTGATGATTAGTGAGGTTAAGCATCATTTTATATGTCTATTGGCTTCTATATGCCCTCTTTGAAGAAGTAGCTATCCAGATCCTTTGCCCATTTTTTAATTGGATTGTTTATTTTTTTAGTGTTGAGTTATATAAGTTCTTTATAAATTTTGGATATTAACTCATTATCAGATGTATCATTGGTGAATATGTTCTCCCATTTAGTGGTCTGCCTTTTCATTTTGTTGATAGTTTCATTTAGTTTGATGGAGTCCCATTTGTTTAATTTTTTCTTTTGTTTCCCTTGCTGGAGGAGATATATCAGAAAAAATATTGCTGAGAAATGTGCGAGATTTTACTTTGGATCATACTCAAAAAGTCATTTTTTACTTTGAGATTATAAAAAGAAAGAGTCTTCTATATTTCCATCTAGTTCTTTTATGTCATTTTTATGTTTGTCTTTGAGCCATCTAGAATTTATATTAGTTTAAGATACAAAGTAAGTATTTAAAGTTATTTTTTTCAATATAGTCCTCTAGTTGTTTTGATACCTATTCTGTAATTATTATCTCCTGTGTTGAAGAATTAAGTGGAGGAAACGTTAATTAGCATAGTGGAAGGTGTTGGTTATTGTGGTGGTAGTAGTTTTTCAGTTTTAAGGGTTAAAGGTTTGGGATGAGATTCCTATAAAGGTGGTAGATGTAAGTGTGTTTATAGCTTGTGAAGAAATAATCAGAATAGTGTAAAAATATAAGAGAACAGAAATGAAAGTTTTGTAAGGAAAAAGGTGAACTCCAGGGTGTGCACTAGAGGTTAGCCTTAACTGGAAAAAAAAGAAGGACTAGACTGGAAAAAAGAAGGTGAGGATGACTGAAGTAGGTATAGAATACTATTAGATGTGAAGGTGAAAATTGTTAGACTTTAAAAAAAGAATTAAAGGCAATTAAATATGAAGGTAGATGTATTGTGAAATACTTGAGAGTGAGAGATTTTGTATTTTCACTTTCTCTTCCTTCTCCCATCTCTTACAGGTCACCCTTGCAATTATGGATATTTAAAAGAATCAGACAGTGTGGAGGGGGAGTCCCCCTCCTCACTCCCCCTTGGTGCTTGACTCCTGGAATAATATATAAACTGTGGAAACTTACTTTTTAAAAAACGAACTTGTATTTCATATAAATTTTGTAGAACTATTTATAATTTTTTGATTAAGTGCCAAAACCAATTGTACAAAGATTTATAGTTTTATACTATTGCCATTAGGGTTTAAATTATAATCCTAAGCAGGCCATTTATTCTCTATAAATTTTTTCTGAGTAGCACCTTTGTGCCCTGTTTTTCATTTACAAAAATAGTTTTATCTAAAGAAATAGCAGTACAGAAACAATTAGAATGAATTCTTCCATCCCTGACTGCACATTAAAATGTCGATCCCTGAAGCATGCTTTGGATGTCCTTTCTGTGGTAACCAAAGGGAGTGAAAACCAGATTAAGGCCTTTCTCTCCAGTCATTGTTATAATGCTGCAACTATCAAGGATGACTTTGGCAGAAATGCTCTCCACCTTGTTTCCTCCTGTGGGAAGAAAGGAGTATTAGAATGGCTTATTGAGAAAGGAGTGGATCCATTGGTTAAAGACAAGGAGTCAGGTTGGACAGCATTGCACAGAAGCATCTTTTATGGACATATTGACTGTGTTTGGTCTCTATTGAAGGTAAGTATAATCTGTTTATTTAAAACTATTATGTTTTTCTTGAAAGAAGGAGAGTAGAATATATCCCTGTTTTATTCCATTAGCAATTTAGTTTCAAGATACTCTTTTTAATAATATATGATAATATATGGACAGCAGTAGCCAGACAGCCATATTAAAGTAATTCAACTTAGCTCATAAGCAGTTTGAAAATATTAATAAATCAGGCATTTCTTCTGAACCACTTCATGTCTTGTTGGCCTTATCTCTTATTCCAGCCACAGCCGTGGTGACCGATGTGCACAGGCTTCCAGTAGCTTTGTGGAGGTATAATCTGCATTTTTTTTTTTTTCTGGCATGTGTTGCATGCCACTGATTTTATGCCTCAGGGCTTTTCAAATACATGACCAGTTTAAAGTATGAGAGAGTTAAAGTCCCTTTAGGAGCAGCTCTCCATTAATGAAGAATGGGAACATGGGAACCAGTGATAAATACTTCCTTCTTCCCTTTGTTCCTTGATAGGACAATTATTCTGTGGTATATTTTATAAGGTCCTGGTAGGATCATGCACTAGCCTCCTTAACAGTGGCCTACTCAGCAACACATCTTTGTATTGTTTTTTGATCTTTCCTTGATTTACTCTCCTGGTCTCTCAGTATTTCTTTCTACGGTGTCTTCCCAAGAAGATTACCTGTGTGCCAGTCTATCTTAGGCTTTGTTTTGGGGAGACAGTAAAAACAAACAAAAACAGTTTTTGATACTTGCAGATAGATATTTCTAGTAGTATTGCTAGTGAAATAGATGTGTCTAAAGTCCATTTGTTCCTTGTAGGGCATTGGCATCAAATGCTCAGGGTTATAAAGCTGGTATATACTTAGATGCTTTTTAATATGCTAATGCATTTACCTACGGTTTCAGGGCTCTTTAAAGAGTTGTTCTTTTTTAGTTCTCTCCAGAAGGTATGTTTTTATTGATTTTAGAAAGAGAGGGGCTGGTGAGAGAAAGAGAGAAACATCAATGTGAGAAAGAAACATTGAATGGTTGCCTCCTTTATGCGTCCTGACCAGGAGTTGAACCTGCTACCTTTTGGTACAGGAGATGAAGCTCCAACCAACTGAGCCACTCTGGCAAGGGCAAGAGTTGATTTTTGAAGAAATGGGATAGAGTACACACTGGTCATTCTGCTACTTTTAGAATTTAAGATAAGCATGTTAAAATTTCAGAGCCCACCAATTCTAAGGAGCTCTAAAGCAAAAAAAAAGTCCCTAGTCCTTTATGTAGGTTGGGTTACTTAGGGTAACACAGTATATGTAGTCTTACTAGTGTTCAGTTGGTATACGTAAAGTTTAGAACAAATTGACAAAACTTTCAAAATAAACTCTCCAGGGATCTAAGTTTCTGGGATCCCATATGTCATTCATAACTTGGAACACTCTGCCCTAGAATATACCTGACTCTGAAAAAGACCAAGCTTAGATCTTCCCATATGGATTTATTGTGTCTAATTTTTTTGAAAGCAGTAAGCAACAAAAATTTTTAAGTTTATTATGATCTTAGATTACTTCTGATTTTTGTTTTACCTTTTTTTCTCACTAATGAGTGTTTTTTTGTCATCAACAATCCTTGTGAAATCAGGTATTATAACCATCTGGAACATAATAAAGTTAGAATTGGTTTTAGTTTATCAGAATCCATTGTTACGAGGTAATAGGGGATGTCTCTTTCCCGAGTAACCCAAAACTAAGCGTGCCAACATGTCACAGTTAGTTTAAAAACTTCCTGGTTCATCTCAGCCTATAACTATCCAGACAAACTCTGTGTGTGGACAGGCAGTGATGACTCGCACCAGTTAAAATAGAGGTGAGTGTTAGTAATTGTTTAATGTCTTATATTAAACTACCAGAAAATATTAGAAATTATTCTTTAATTTTTTTTAAGTATAATTTTTTTTTTGATCAGAGAGAAAGGGAGAGGGAGATGGAAACAATGATGAGGAAAAAGCATTGATTTGTTGTCTCCTGCACGCCCCCTACTGGGAATTGAGCCCACAACCTGGGAATTGAACTGTGACCTCCTTAGTTAATAGGTTGACACTCAACCAATGAATGAGTCACACAGGATGGGCAGAAGTTATTCTTGAAAAGGAATATATTTTATATTTATTTAAAACATATTTTTATTGATTTCAGAGAAGGGAGAGGGAGATAGAAATAAATATCAATAAGAGAGAGTAATTGATTGGCTGCCTTCTGCACGCCACTACTGGGGATTGAGCCTGAAAACCTGCGCTTATGTCCTGACAAGGAATCAAACCCTGACTTCCTGGTTCATAGGTCAACACTCAACCTGAGCCACACCGGCTGGGCATACATTTTATATTTGAGAAACTAATGATGAAGTATCAGTAATATGATTTGAACCAAGCTCTCTATCACCCCTTACCCCCATTATGATTTCAAAGACAGAAAGTGTGGTGATAGGAATAGGGTGTTCTATTTCATGTTTAAATTTTAATTGTAGAGATATAAAACTATACAGATTACTTTAAATTAATACTTAAACACACATACACAAAACCAAAATTAAAAAATGCTATTAAAAATTTAAGGGAAAACATGAAACCATATCACAAAAATAGAAATACAAGAATATAATAGTCTCAGTGTCAATAATAGATTAAATAGAATTCAAGGCAAAAAGATAATGGATCATAGTTGGTCACATTATGTTTATGAACAGAAAATCCTATGAATATTTTTCTCCCGTTGCCTTGATATCTTTTCTTTTAAATTCTCACCGGAGGATATTTTTCTCATTGATTTTTAGAGAGAGTAGAAGGGAGGCGAGAGACATACAGAAACATCAATGTGAGAGAGAGATACTGATTGGTTGCCTCCCACTTGCACCCTAACTGGGCCAGAGATGAGCCTGCAACTGAGGTATATGCCTTTGACCTTCATTGAACCTGAGACCCTTCAGTCCATGGGCTAACACTCTAACTAGGAAGCCACACCAGACACGGCTCATTTTGATTTGAAATGTTAATTATTTCTTCATATTTTTTGGTCTTTCCTTAGTCTGCCAAGAATTGGGTGGGTATTTGATTTCTCTTAGTTCTCTTTGTGAGAAAAATATGTGTTTGGTCATAGGAGATCATTGTTATTCAATGTTTATTTTTAAAATGTTTTTATGAGCTTAATCTGTATTTTTGATAAATAAGAATACAATTAATGATTATAGATAAATGGTTAAAAATACATGCATACAAATATGTATATACATATGTATACACACATTTTTTTCTTTCTTTTTTTTTTTTTTTTTTAGCATGGTGTTAGTCTGTATACCCAAGATAAAGAAGGCTTGTCAGCTTTGGATCTTGTAATGAAGGATAGACCAAATCATGTAGTATTCAAAAATACTGGTAAGAAAATTCTACACATATATATTCCATTATGGTGCAGCTTAGAAAATTTTAATGACAATTTATTCTTATTAAATATCTGAGGAAATTTGTGTTTATATCTCTGCAAAGAACTTTTACTTTGGTAAATGTGGATTGGTAATTTTGTTTTCCCAGAACACTTCTATTTTACATTTTTCAATTTTAATCTATTTTATGTTTATACAAGTAAAAACAGCAACAACATTTAAGGTAGAGGGAAAAAGGAAATGATTCTTTTACCTGTACATTCTTCTAATCCTACTTATCCCTCCAATTTGCCCTTTGAGCGCTGGAATTGGAAATTGGCTGAAAAACATAAGAGATTTAAATGGGACACTAGAATTTTCATTTTAACTAGTGATCAAGAAAGAACTCATTCTTCATTTTATTTCTGCCTTAGATACTATATTACAAAGGAATTATATGAGCCTTCCAAAATAAAAATGAAGGTTCATATCATACACTTAGCTATGATTAAGTTTTATTGAAGTTTAATGGGTACCTTAATCAATAGTTTTATTTACATCAGTAAAGAACAAGCTCTTGAAAGTTAATATTTCTAGCCCGGTTGGGCATGGCTCAGTCTCTGAGCATCAAACCTATGAACCAGGAGGTCATGATTTGTTCAGGGCACAGGTCCTGGTTGCATGCTAGATCCCTAGTGGGGGCTCGTGTAGGAGGCAGCTGATCAATGATTCTCTCTTATTTATGTTTCTCCCCCTTCCCTTCTGAAATTAATAAAAATATATTTTTAAAAAAGAATATTTCTGTAGGATCAGTAATTAATATCACATTTGCTTTATTTAGGACCTTTATGTTTGTTAATAACATTTTATATTCAAGTATTTTCATGGAGATTAAGTGGTTACAACAGGTGCTATTTTACTCATTTGGCAGTTAAACTTTAAACTTTAGATAAACTTTAGAAACAAAACAAATAATAGATTGCTTACATTTAGGCAGTCCTGTGCTGATTTGGATTTTCTGATTTTTATATAATATATAAGTAGATTCATAATTTAAAAGAGAATGCTGGAATCATCCTTCTAAATGTGGTTAAATTTCTGTAAAGAATCATGTTAGAGATAAAATGATTAGTGGATATATCTATAATTGAACTACATTAATTGTTTTAAAATATAAAAGTATAAACATTAATTTTCATTTTAGATCCTACAGATGTCTACACTTGGGGAGATAATACAAATTTCACCCTGGGTCACGGAAGCCAGAATAGCAAACATCATCCAGAGTTGGTGGATCTGTTCTCCAGGAATGGGGTTTATATTAAACAGGTATTTTGAAGTACAATCTAAGTACTTTTAGAATTAAAAAGAACTTTGCATTTGATAGCTCATCTTTTAATTTAGCTTATGTTAACTTTGTTGAAGGTCTGATAATATATTTGAATGAAGGAATCAATTCACATTCACTAATTTATTTTAGATTTTGTTAGCCTTAAGCATATCATAGTTGTGGGGGAGATCAGGCCGGCAGGGGAGAGCATTTGGAGCCACCAGGCTGGCAGGGAAAGGCAGTTGGGGGCAAGATCAGGCCAGCAGGGGAGGGCAGTTGGGGCAACCAGGCCAGCAGGGGAGGGCAATTAGGGGTTGATTAGGCAGGCAGGCAGGCAGGCAGGCAGAGGCAGTTAGTGGCGATCAGGGAGGCAGATAAGTGAACAGTTAGGAGCCACAGGGATAGGGCCTAAATTGGCAGTCAGATATCCTCTAAAATAGTGGTTCTCAACCTTCCTAATGCTGCGACCCTTTAATACAGTTCCTCATGTTGTGGTGACCCCCAACCATAAAATTATTGTTGTTGCTACTTCATAACTGTAATTTTGCTACTGTAATGAACTGTATGTAAATATCTGATATGCAGGATGTATTTTCATTGTTACAAATTGAACATAATTAAAGCATAGTGATTAATCACAAAAACAATATGTAATTATATATTGTGAAATATTTATTTCTAATTACAAATAAATGAAATTTTGTCTTAAATCATGGTGTAGCATGGGCAACAGTCTTCATATAACAACAGTAAACTACATTGCTACATTTTGCTACACCAAGGAGCTGTGTGTTGGTTCCTAAGACCATGGGAAATACGTGTTTTCTGATGGTCTTAGGTGACCTCTGTGAAAGGGTCATTCGACCCCCAAAGGGGTTGCGGCCCACAGGTTGAGAACTGCTGCTCTAACGGGTCCCCAGTTGGAGAGGGTGCAGGCTGGGCTGAGGGAACCCCCACTCCATGCATGAATTTCATGCACCAGGCCTCTAGTAAAATTAGAATTTTTCAAGTTGTTTCTCAAGTGAACTCATTATTGAAGCTAAGTATTACTGGTTTTAGGTAAGTGAACCTGAGTTCTTAAATATAAGCAATTATACAATTAATTTGATGTTAAGTGAGAGGTTTTTATCTTGGGTCTTTTATCATTTGCTGGATGGATTTACTACTGTTAACATATTTATCTTTCTCTTACCACTTTGTGTGTGTGTTTCCATCTCACCTTTCCTCTCTCTAAAATCAATTAAAAATATAAATGCAAATTATTTTTAAAAATAAGAAAAAAGGTATTAACATAAAATAAATATGCTGCACATCAGATGCTTTTGAAAATATAACAGTGTGGCCTGGGGATTAGGTGTGTAAGTACATGTGTGTTGATATGTAAGTGTGCTATTAAAGATATATTAAAGATATATATATAGCTTTACAAAATTAGAGAAATTAAAAGGACTTACTGTCTACCCCACATTTCCCATATATAGCTAATGTTTTTAAAAATACCTTTACCTTAAAACATTTCCATAGTTTAATAACATATATCACTATTTGATGATCTTTATGCTTCATATTGCACTCTGCTCAGTTCTTGCTGTTTGGGAAACAACTGGCTACTACTTTTTATAGTTGAAGACTTAAGATTTGCATTTTCCTTTGTTTATTCTATGTGTAATCCATGCTAATTCCTTCTTTGTTCTTTTTTTTATATGTCTGTTTTTAAATATAGTTTTAAAATAAAATGTGTATATTGTAATTTTTATTACGGAAAACTTGAAACATGTACAAAGTAGAGAGAATAGTATGAATAACAATGTACCCATCATCCAGCTTAAACAGTTAGCAATAATCTATTATTAATTTAAAATAAAATTAAGAATGTTTTATTTGGAAGATTTTAATAATATTTTCTTATTTTCCTACAGGTGGTGCTTTGTAAATTTCATTCAGTGTTTCTGTCTCAGAAAGGTCAGGTCTATACCTGTGGTCATGGTCCTGGAGGACGTTTAGGCCATGGAGATGAACAGACATGCTTGGTAATTGATATATTTAGGTAACTTTAGTAAAATTTTGATAAACTGGAAGCTTACATTAACCAAAAATTTTTTTAGCCAAATATAAGGAGAAAATAATGTACCAATTACTAATAGATTTTTTAAAAATTATTTTTATTGATTTCAGAGAGGGAGAGAGATAGAAATATCAATGATGAGAGAGAATCATTGATCAGCTGACTCCTGCATGTTCCCCATTGAAAATTGAGCCTGCAACCCGGGCACGTGCCCTGAACAGGAGTTGAATCTGTTTCATAGGTTGATGCTCAACCACTGAGCCACACCAGCCAGGCCCCAATTGGTAATAGATTTTTAACAATCAATGGTTTTTCTAGTATATCATGTTCAAATTAGATATGCTGCAAAATTGTTAAGCATCAAGGAAAATTTTCTTTTTATAGCAAATATTGGGAAGGGACTATTTACCATCAATTAAAGGGTACTTTAAATAGGAGAGAGAGCCCTAGCCAGTTTGGCTCAGTGGATAGAGCGAAGGCTGGAGGTCTGAAAGGCCCTAGGTTTGATTCTGTCAAGGGCACATGCCTGGGTTTCAGGTTTGATCTCCAGGGTGTGTGGGGGACATGCAGGAGGCAGCTGATCAATGATTCTTATCATTAATATTTCTGTCTCTCCCTTCTTCTATTAAGTCAATAAAAATTAATAAAATAAAATGCTATTATAATTTTGTGTTCAGGTGAGGAAAATGAACTGAGAAGTTAAGAGATTTGACTTTCAAATAACTAGTAAATGTCTCATTGAAGGGGGATGCATTGTTTCCTGTATTTGTTATTTATTTTTTCAATATACTAATGAGTTCTTTGGCTGAAGTGCTCCCTTTATTTATACCAAACAAATTTGTACTTGGTGTATACTAAGGACTCAAAAATTATTTGTTGCATTAAATTATTAAAGTATCTTACCTAGACATTTTGTGTTTTACTAATAAACCAGTATTTTGTTAAACTCATCTGTTACTTGCTGAATTGTATAATTTATCATAATAGAGCAATGTATCAGTCACGTCATTTTAGACATATTATTATCAGATTCTATTTGTATATCTATATAGATGGCTATTAAACTAAAGTTAATTTTATTTTGTAGGTCCCTAGGCTTGTGGAAGGGCTGAATGGTCATAATTGTTCCCAAGTGGCAGCTGCTGAGGATCATACTATTGTATTAACTGAAGATGGATGTATTTATACATTTGGTCGTAATACTTTTCATCAATTAGGAATTATTCCTCCACCTCCCATTTGTAATGTACCCAGACAGGTAAACTTCTCTTTTTTTAAACAATAAGGTGGCTATTTGCTATAAAACCTGTATGGACAAAAGGATGGAAGGTATAAACAGAGCAACTTATTTTATTTATATTCAGTGGTAGATAGTTTTCACAGGAGAAATTAAATATGCTACAAATTAACATTTGTTTGGAGTTCGAAAGAAAGCACTTGGAATATTAGGCACTAAACTGCTTTAAACTTCTAAGTATTCATAACCCAAGGGGGACCCAGATTTTTGGCGTTTAAGACTTTATAAAAAAACAAACAGAAAACCCCAGCTCTGGCCTGTCTGTTCAGTGGTTAAAGCATCAGCCCACGCTCTGAAAGTGTCCCTGGTTCCATTCCCAGTCCAGAGTACCTGGCCCCAGTCTGGGTTTGTGTGGGAGGCAACCAATTGATGTGTTTCTTACATCAGTGTGCCTCAGTTTCTTCCTCTTTCTCTCCCTCTCTCGCTCTTCCTCACCACCCCTTCCACACCTACTCTGTCTAAAAATCAATGGAAAAATATCCTCAGGTGAGGATTAACAAAAACAAAAAATAATAAATACTAAAAACACCAAGTTTATAAATACAGAATGGGCTATGCAAATGTGGCAACTAGAAGCCTAAGCATATTGGCTTCATGATAAATCTACCTCTGCACAGAAATCAAACCTTGCAGGTGTGCTGGAATATAGATAAAAACGCCACTGCTCTTTGTTCTGCTTCCCCCCTCCAATTTGTATAACCACCACCAGAAAGTACTCTTCCTTCAACTCAGGGACTTAGTACACAGAAGTGGGACTGATGCTCTAAATTAATGTTACTGTGATCATCACCATAATAAATGTATTTCAACTCATAATATGTATTTCAAATATTAAATCTCTTCACTGTATTTAATCCCCTGGATTTAAAGTTATTAGATACACATTTGTAATAAGCTTTTAAATTCAATGATTTCCCATTTGGGATAACTAATGAATCAATAAGAATTACCCCCAAATAATTGGAGGTAGTTTTCAATTTGTGATACTACTTCTTTTTTTCTTCTTCTAATCCTCACCCAAGGATATATTTAGAAAGAGTGATTGGGAGAGGAAGAGAGAGAGGAAGAGAGGCAAGCAGTCATAGAAGCAAGAGAAACATGGATCTGTTGCCTCTTATACACACCCCATCCAGAGATTAAACCACAATTGAACATGCAACCCTTTGGTACACTGGACAACACTCCAAACCAACTGCGCCACGCAGCTGGCACATCCAATGTGTGGTACTTTTTTAAATAGATTGATTTCCTCCCACTGGAATTTGTGGATATTTAATCATTTTGTAAGACTTCTTTAGGAATGGTAGATACTTACTTCCCTTTTTATTCTCATTGTCAGAGCTCCAGGTTGATAGGACCATATCTGATTATTCTCAAGTGGGGGCAGTTTTGCTCCTCAGGAGCTATTTGACCATGTCTAGAACATTTTCAGTTACAGCTGGGGGCAGGATGGGAGTGGTGCTACTAGGGATGCCTTAAAGTCTAAGGATGTTGCTAGATCTTTTACAATGCCTAAGTCAGTCTCTGACAGCAAATAATTATCTGGCCCAAAATGTTATTAGTGCCATGGATGAGAGACCCTGGATATGTCAAATTTAAAAGCACCATATTTTCTAGTAAGGATTAATATGCCTGTTGTGCATATTGCTTTTTATATATTAAAACTGCTGACATAAAGTAGCTGCATCAAAATGTCTTGCATACTGAGAAGAGTTGGGGTCTTAGTGCTAACATCTATTAGTGACTGCCTTGAGCACTTGAGGGAGCACTGTAGCAAATATGGCATATATTTTGCTATCTGTTTTACTGGTTCTTTGCAAAATTATAGTAGTTAATAGATATATAGCAAACTGCAGTCTTATTTGTCTTTTGTAATAGATGCAGGCAAAATATCTGAAAGGAAGGACAATCATTGGAGTAGCAGCAGGCAGGTTTCATACAGTGCTATGGACTAAAGAAGCTGTTTACACTATGGGACTAAATGGTGGACAACTGGGTAAGAAATCTTTGATGACAATATCTGAAAAGGAAATTGGATTATTAAAATGGATATTTTGTGATTTGTATATCTGTGTAACTTTTTAGGTTATTTATTAGATCCCAATGGAGAGAAATGTGTAACTGCTCCTCGTCAAGTCTCTGCCCTTCATCATAAGGACATCACTCTGTCTTTGGTTGCTGCAAGTGATGGGGCCACAGTCTGTGTTACTACAAGGGGAGATATTTATTTACTTACAGACTATCAGTGCAAGAAGATGGCTTCCAAGTATGTGTATTTCTCTGAAAGAAACATAATTTCTGGTTTGTTACACAATCATCATTGGTTCACATGTAATCTTTTTTATTTTATGCACTTATTTATTTTAAAAAGATGTTAATCATATATCATAGACCCAGTCCAATTGTTTTATCTGACTGGTATATTTTTAATCTTTGTCTAGCCAGCCTATTATTTGAAAGCATGTTATAGTAGCATTCAATAAACTAGCGGTTGGCCAATCAAAATGACAGTTACAGTGGAAAATCGTAACATGAAGGTTTTAAGTATGGATGGGTCCACCAATTTGAGTTTCCTGCATAAGTCATAATGTGTCATCTATAATTTCATTTTGAATGATTTAAGGAATAAGTGCTTAAAAACAATTGTGAAGTAAGTTAAGTGCAGAATCCTATAATTGTCATTCTTTTATAGATTAATCCATATCTGATATAACAGCTTTTTTTTTCCTACTCATATTTATCATTTCATTCCTAAGTATTTAGCTTTTATAGAGAACATTCTTTCAGACTAATGACTTATTGGTGTACATAATATATCTTTATATTCTACTAGAGGCCCAGTGCATGAAAATTCATGCTCTGGAGCGGGGAGTCCTTCAGCCTGGCCTGCCCCCTCTCAGAGTCTGGAAGCCCTCAGGGGTGGGAGGTGATCTGGTGATCAGGGGAAGGAGATGCCCTAATCACACCTCTGCTGCTGCCACTGCTGGCAGTGTAAGCCTTGGCCGACCCTGGTTACCTGAGCCTCGGGTGGCCTTGGGTGGCTGGGCAGCTGACATCCAAGGTTTGCCTGCACTTCAGGCTAACCGTAGGTGGCTGGGAAGCTGACATCTGAGGCTTGCCTGTGCCTTGGGCTGCCAGTTGGGACTGGGCAGCCGCCATCAGAGGCTTGCCTGTGCCTTGGGCTGGCCCTGGGTGGCTCGGGGCCTAGAAGAACTGGGGGACTCTGGAGCCATGCACCTGCTGCCCCAGAGGGGCTGAGGAGACTGGATGCTGCCATCTTGTGGCTGCAGGCACTGCCATCTTTGAGGGTGTGACGGTTAATTAGCCCATTCCCTCATTGGCTATGGGTGCTGCCATCTTTGTGAGGGCATGACAGTCAATTAGCATACTCCCTCTTTATTAGATATAATAATAATAATAATAATAATAATAATAATAATTACAAGTTGAGGAATAGATCTTTGACCCTGGAAGAGTATATATAGCTCAATTAGTGGAGGCAGTAGTGTGCAGGAATTCTAGAGAGTAGCCATCTAACTTAAAAAGTAATCAGACATTGAAATTGAAATGCAAATTGAAATGTGCTTTTTGCTAATATAAATGAGATGGTAACTTCATAAATATATACCATCTCTGAAATTCACTCATGAGCAGAAAATGTCAATCATCAATTTGTTACAACTTCTGTGTATAACAATTGAAAGGTTATCTATTGTAGGTCATATTTGTTACAGAAACATGAAAATGTGAGCATACATGTTCCTTAAAAATGACTAGGGTTTTTGTCAGTATGATTTGTGGAATATTAGGTTTTTAGTTAACATTTATAAAACTTGCCCTGGTGACATTAAATTACATAAATATGTTATATCCAAATTTTCACTAAGAAAATACTTTTGTTGCAGATTGTTACAACATAGTAATTTTGAAATTAAAAAAAATTGTAAATGCAGACAGAATATCTTAGAGCGAGGATAATCATGGCAGTAACAGCAGGTTCACACAATACTATAGGCATATCCCATGTGCAGATATAATGAAATATATGATTAGTGGATGAGTTATTAAATTAACAATATTGATAATTTTCATGGCAGCTGTATCTATTTAAGGTTGTCCATATTTGAAAGTAAGGATTTCTATTTTGTTTTGAGGTTTAAAATTTTTCTTTTCTGATAAGATGCAAATACACTTAGGAACTGTTAGCCTTATCAGTTATTTAAGGTAGAATGAATGTGTGCATTAGCAAGCTGGGCTTTAGATGTTCAATGTGTATATCTGTATGAGAAGAGGCTTTTGGGAGAAAAGGATTGCCATAGGAAAAAAAAGCTGTTGTATAGGGGAAACTTGTAGAAATATCAGAGGGACTAAAAATACCAAAAGCTAAATAATCATCTTACCTCCCCTTTCACAATAATCACCCTAAGTTATTATTTGAGTAGTAATTTCTTTAAAATTGAGCATGTGTATTTTAGAGAACATAATGTAGACATTTTTTTTTTTTTTTTACCCAGACAGCTAAACTTGAAAAAGGTTCTTGTGTCTGGGGGGCGTCTGGAATACAAGGTTGATCCTGAACATTTGAAAGAAAATGAGAGTGAAAAAATTTGTATTCTTGCAATGGATGGGGCTGGAAGGGTGAGTATATATTTATGCAAAAGCATAGTAGTCTTAATGTCAGTTGGTAGCTGTGGAGGACCTGATAATGTGTAAATGTATTTCTATGATAGTGATGACTTCTATTGACTTTGTTTTTCAATTTGTTTTGACATTCAGTACTAATTATTATGGAGCTGGTATTTTAAAGAAAATACAATGACATTTAATGTTGCATAGTACTGCTTTGTTAGCTGTAGTGCTTAAAATGGAAATAAGTAACGGATTTTGAAGCGTTGTTTTATATGTACACAGTATTGATAAATGATACTGAATTACATAGATATGAGCTATGTCATGTAACTACTCTTTAAAAAAAGTTAAGCAGGCAATATTAAAAATTTGATGCATAATTGAAATTTTTTTCCACAGATTCAGTTTTAAATAAATTATACATAATATATATATATATGCAGATATTATAACTATCATATATAAAAGATACATTTCTGGATCACTATATGAAGAATCTTATTTCTCTTCATTGAAGTAAATGCTATTGAGTTTTAATTTTAGTTCCCTTTACAAACCTACCAGTATATTTCTTTAATAAAACTGTTAATTAAAAATATATATTATACATTAGTACATTGAAAAAATTTTACACTGACTAGAAAAACACAGATTGCTTTTTGCTATAAAACAAATCATACAATTAGAATATTTTTCTGATGTTTATAAAGTGCTGTGAAATTTGACATTTTAGAATTTGAAGAATTAAAATCATAAGGCTTCACCTACAGGTACACTACAGGCATAAATTTATTGTAGTTGATCATTTTAATAGAGGGAACTATATTTAAGATTTAGGTCTAATTTGTAGATTGAAGGGAGCGGAGGCATGGGATTACATAAAATCTTAAGTATTAAACTTTGACTTTGGGGTATGTTTCATTTATATTAATATGATTTATACCTCTGGATATTTACTTGCTTAAAATTAGTCTTACATTAAAAACTAAACTGTTAAGGAATCAATATAGTCTTTTTGTGTGTGCATAACTTTTGAGTAATTTTGGCAGATACCATTTTGTGCTTTACTTTTCTTAGTTATGAGAGGATTGAACTTTTTAAAATCAGCACTGTTAAAATATTTCAAGTTAAATCTTATTTGAAATGCTAATCTATGAAGCTGATAAAAAGGTAGCTGTTCTGGATAAAGCTGGGTTGGGAAGCCCAGCATCCCATCTTATTATTTTCAATACTGTATCCTTGAGCAGCAACCCCTAAGCCATTTCTCAGGAATACTATGGTTTGCAGAACCACTAGGAAGTCATTAAACAAAGCATATCAAACTCTATGATGATTATTTCTTTCTCTAAAGTTTTATGTTAGTAATATAATTTAGTTATACTTTTTATTTTCTTTTAGAATCAAGTTTAGATTTTCACAGGATGCTTTTCATTCTTCTTGTAAACAGATAGTACTACAGCAGGTCTGATGCATAAGTTTTACTTATAAGATTTTTTTTTTGTTTTTTAGTATTGTAGTAGTTCTATATGCCCAAAACAAGCAATACTGAAAATTTCTTAGAGGAATGTCTTTGAAGCATATTTATTTGATGCACTTTTTCTGAAATACACTTTTTAAAAACTATCTTGACCTTTTTTTAAAAAAAAAAAAAATCACATATGAGCATTTATTCCAGTATTACCGGCAGTATGGGAGAGTGGCAGGTCATCCACAAAAATCTCCCCATAAACCATCTGTTTATATAGGGTAGGACAAAGATTACATGGGAAAGTAGGAGGCTGGAGTGGGAATGTCTCAGACATGACATTCCAATCAAAGTCTTTGTTAATATATCCACAATTGGAAACAGGTCTTACTGAAGTCATGCAAAGAAACGTATTGCCACTTGTTAAAAATTGCTAAATTTGGTCTCCAGTGACTTTAATGTGAAAGTACTATTTTAGTTTTCTTTGCAAAATCAAAGTTGCCTCCCACTGCTATTTCTGAAGCCTGGGGAGGGCACTTCTGCATACCCGATCCTCCTAAGAGAAAAGACTTGATAGTTTAGAAGATTTTATTTCCCATATTTTTTTTCTTCTGAGCAGACTAACAATATGAAATCTTATATATAAGAAGAGATCTGAAAAATAGAAACAAAAACCCCTAGAGTAAATAAATGAGTACTCTCAAAAGGGTGGACTGGGACATTAGCTTTAGAATCTTATCTCATACTGACCAAGCGCAGCAAATAGGTTCTAGTGGCACAAATCCCAAACAGCAGAGACAGAGGATTTCCTATGTTCATAAAATGGTGAAGAGTAAACTAAGTCCCCCAAAGATAAGAAAGCAAACAAGAACATCAGTAATCAAGTTTCCTTATAGATAGACAAGGACTTTCACTAGCTAAGAGTTTCCAGCAGCTGATGCCTGAGGGAGCGCAGGAAAGGTCCTCAAGATTAAGAATTCTTGGCAGCTGCTGGGAAGTTCCTGCAATCCCTGCCACGGGTTTAGCCTGCTACAAGTAGCTGGAGCCCCTAGCAAAGTGGGATGTGCTGGTCTATCAACAAATTAAACCAAAAAAACAAAGAGACACAAAATAATTAACAGACACTCTCAATGTACATTATTTACAGATGCACACAAACCACAGGTAAGAGCTTCACACCATGCTCCTTGTCTTTCCAGCCATAGAAACCTCAGAATGCCCTGCATTTAAAACTGACTAAAGCAGAGCAATGTCTCTCGTCCCAGAGTGGATCAGACTAAGGGCTCAGAGACCAGGCAAGGATAGCTAGAGGTCCCTTGCTACCCAGAGCCGATCATGCGCACCCAGATGAGAAGCAGTACTGGTAAAATACCTCCTGTAGCATACACAGTGCTGCCACACACAGTACATGCTTCCTTACAAGGAAGCCCAGATGAGAGGCAGCAAGTGCTTCTCATTCCATAAAATCACGCTTGATTCCTCCTACAAAAATGCTTGATTTAACATGGGTCCCAGGTGAGATGACAGGAATTGCCGAGGCTGCATCTAGAACTCAGAACAGGAAAATTGCTGGTAGCCTGCAAATGAAGAGTCCAGGCTTCAGCCCCAAGAACCCCCAGTCCAGGCAGCAAGTGGGATCCCCAGTACTCACCCAGAGAAATTCTCACTTATATTCCCATGTGGTTGCAGGAATAGCTAACCAACCAGACAATCAGTGGGTCTGTGCTGACTGTCACTACTTGAGCCAGTTAAGCAGAGACAGGGTTGAATCATATATGAGCATTTATTTCAATACTCCACAAAAATCTCTCCAAAACCATCTTGACTTTTATGGTATTTAGATTTTTCTGCAGAATGAACATTGAAATATGTTACTCAACTTTATTTTAGAAACATTACCTCTTGATTTCAGCTATAGTGCTTTATATTTCAACTAGGGGCTCGTGTACCAATTTGTGCATGGGTGAGGACCTGCTGGCCTACCCCAATTGCTGGGATGCAGAAGGTTGGCTGGCTGGCCTCACCCCTGATTGGGGTGGGAAGACTGATCAGGGGCAGGGCCGGCCACCGGCAGTCCCTACCCCCTGGTTAAACTCCTGGTGGAACTCCCTGTCAAGGGGACAATTTGCATATTAACCTTTTATTATATAGGATGTAATTTGATTTATTTTAGGTGTTTTGCTGGAGATCAGTCAGCAGTTCACTGAAGCAGTGTCGATGGGCTTATCCACGCCAAGTCTTCATTTCTGATATTGCTTTAAATAGGAATGAAATTTTATTTGTCACCCAGGATGGAGAAGGATTTAGAGGGAAATGGTTTGATGAAAAAAAAAAGAGTTCTGAAAAGAAAGGTCAGTTCATATATGTAAATGGCACATAAAGGTTCCTTTCAGGTAACCTTTAATTTCATAAGATTTACCCTTACATCTCTTTTGATTTTGGTTGGTGTATGTGCAGGTAAGTCGAAGGAATTCGATTTATTTAAATTGGCATTTTCAACTTTTTATCTATCACAGCATATCCTGAGGTCATGGTATAGTCTCATCAGTACAGTGGCTCACTGTTACTAATTGCTGACTTTACTTTAGGGCAAGGTAAGTGTAAAGTTAAAAAATAAGCAGGCAAACAAAAAATAACTCCCCAGATGGTTGTGAACCATCTTCCAAACTCCCCTTTTTTCCTTTCTCGCCAAATTGAGAATTTAGTATTGTATGCTTTTGTTTTACACACACACACACACACACACACACACACACACACACACACACACGAGGCCCAGTGCACAGGTTGGGGGTTGGGGGCCATGGCCTGCTGGGATCAGCCTGCTGTGGGAGCAGCTGCTCATTCCAGACAGCCAAGCAGCTGTGGACTCACCCTCTGAGTGGCTGCTCCCACTTGGCTAACCCAGATGAGTGGCACTCCCACTGTGGGAGTGCACTGACCACCAGGGGGCAGCTCCTGCGCTGAGAGTCTGCCCCTTGGTGGTTAGTGCACATCATAGCGACTGGTCAACTTGTTCTGGCCATTCTGCCATTCACTTGCTGGGCTTTTATTATATAGGATAAAATTAAAGGTTTAAAAGTTATGTTACATGACTTTAGAGAAAAACCACAGTAAAAAGTTTTTATGTTCATTGAGAATTTTAAAAAGTATAGCTTTTTAAACAGTTGCTGAATAATTGAAAACAAGCTTTTTTTTCATTTATTGATTAATATAAAGGATAGTTTTAAGATGCCACCAGTGGAAGTAGAAATTTTTCGTTATCTAGTTCATTTTTTTTTTTTAATACATTTTTAGTGATTTCAGAGAAGGGAGAGTGAGAATGAGATAGAAACATCAATGAGAGAAACACATCAATTGGCTGCCTCTTTCATACTCCCCACTGGGGATTGAGCTCACAACCCAAGCATGTTCCCTGACCAGCAATCGAACCCAGGACCTCCTGGTCCATGGGATGATGCTTAATTCACTGAGCCATTCCTGCAGGGCTGTATAGTTCATTCTTAATTATCTGATTATAAATTTATAAACTTGCAGATTAATTTCGTTTTTTTTAACTAAGGTTAGTGACTTTTTCTTTCATTCATGATTAATAATCAGTTGATTTTTTTTTTTCTCCTAGAAAAACTAGAATTTATTTGTCGCTTCACATCTCATTGCTCCCACCTTAGCCCAAGTCACATGGACTACTGAAAAATAATTTTATTTTCACTCTTGTTTCCTTTTATCTATTCTCAGTGATTACTAGAGCAAGCTTTGAAGATCGGATCCTAATATGCCTGCGTTTAAAAATTCTTTGTTTGTTCATTACCAATACATGCCCTATTAGTCCCCTGCCTGACCCTTGGAGTTTCTTCCTTTCACCCCAGTTGTGATTAGTCCCAGGGTCTTTCCTAATTTACATCTCAGCTTCATTTATACTTCATCAAAAATATTTTTTACTGATTCTTCAATCTAAGTTATCCAGTTTCACTTAAATATTCCCTTTGTATTTTCATCATGCAACTTATTTTTACTTGTTTTTATGTATTTGTCTTTGTGATTAATTTTTTAAATGCTTGTCTCCTATTGACTATAAAATGGCAAGGACCATGTCTTTTCTATGTCCTCAGCATTCAGCCTATTTCCTGGCACATAGTAGTTGTTTGTTGAATGAACAAATCACTTATTGTATGCTAAAATATATAAATTACATTTTTAATTATATAAACATGATTTTCAAAATCATAAAGCCACAAAAGAATGATTTTTGGATAATTACTTGTTTTCATTTCCTTATAAATTAGTCAAGTCTTTTGACATTAAGGTACATTTACTATATGCTAGATATAGGGCCAGGTTTTAATTATACTAAAATATATAAGATGAACCCTTGTTCTGAGACACTGAAATTTGTAGGGGCATAGTTTTGTCATTTTTGTCTTAATGTATATAAATATTTGCAGTCATGGAGACAAATATTAATACTTTCTTTGAGAATATAGAAATTGGAATAATTGTGTGTTGGGGGAATATTAGTAAATCCATGAGACTGAAATAGAATGAGAATTCTATTAACCAGAATTCAGGTTTGACTTATAAATGTTGAAGTCCTTAAAATTGTGTCTGTCTTACATCGTATTTAGTGGTCTAAAACTGAACTCAAACACCCACATCTACTTTTCAGTGTTTCAATATAAGTAAATGGTTATCTTTGACATCCTAAATTCCCTTATCCTTTGCATCTAATTGTCACCAAGTTTTGTCATTTTTGTCTCAATATTTCTGAAATCTTTACACTTTTCTACAGTTTCATCTCTACATCCTCAATCTGTATCATTTATATTTTCTGGATTAATCTCTTTGTCTTTGGTTCCATATATTTTAAATATACTGTATACTGTAGGCAGAATCATTTTTTCAATGTAAATTTTATACTTTTCTTTCATAGCTTTGATATGACTTGTAATGTTATCATTGTTTAATGTTTGTCTTTTCTCCTAGAAGTATATCCAAGATGGTAGATATGCCTATCTTGTTCACTACTCTATCACTTTGGATAGACAAATGATCTCTTTATGATAGTGTAATCACCCTGATATTTGCTGAATAAGTGGAAGAAAGGGGGAGGAGGAAAGAAAGGAACAAATAAGCAATCAATTATGTAGATGCCAAGTTTACATATTTATAATGAAAACAGGAATTTTAAAACCCTGTTTAACACTAGATTTGCTTTTAGAAAGTTAACTTTGGTTGCAAGTGGAGGATTTTTATTGAAAGGAAGACATTCATGGGTAATTGAGAATTGCCCCCCAAAATTTTATGTATTATACAACCACTATATAGGGTGTACATTGTGTTAAAGAGAAAGAGGATATAATTTTTCAAATGGACTGAATACATATGAAAGATATTTCTAATTGTTTTTCTGTTTTTCCTAAATCATCTTAATAAAACCTTAATTAATTAGAATTTTTTTCCTTTTAGCAGAGATTTTATCAAACCTTCATAATTCCTCATCAGATGTGTCTTGTATCTCTGATACAAATAATGTATATGAAAGAATTCGACTTGAGAAACTTACATTTGCCCACAGAGCTGTTAGTGTCAGCACAGATCCAAGTGGATGCAACTTTGCAATTCTGCAGTCAGATCCTAAAACAAGGTATACTTGTATATATTACATTTCATTTTTAGAAGGAACAATCACTGGAGTTTTTTGTTTGTTTTCCATAGCTCCTAGACCAAATTTAATTGAAGAGTTGTTGCCATGTCTTGTAGAGACTTTAGACATAGAATCATGCTACCAGGATAACTCACAGGTAGAATTTGTTATACTGGTCATTTATTTGAAAACTGATATTTATTGAAAATATTGAAGATGTATACATATGTGCTTATGTATATACGAGAGGCCCTGTGCCTGGATTCATGCACCTATGGGGTCCCTTGCCCTGGCCTGTGGGGTTCAGGCTGAAACTGGCTCTCTGACATCCCCTGAGGGGTCCCAGATTATGAGAGGTGCAGGCCAGGCCAAGGGACGCCAGCGGTGCATGATCGGAGCTGGGGAGGGACGGCGGGAGAGCTCTAGGACATGTCTGGCCTGTGTTGCCCAGTCACAATTGGGGCCAGCCAACAGGGGAGGGACTGCAGAAGGGCTGCAGGGTTTGTCCAGCCTGTCTCGCCCAGTCCCGATCTGCTGGACCCCAGTAGCAAGCCAATCTACAGGTCAAAGCATCTGCCTCCTGGTAGTCAGTGTGTGCCATAGTGACTGGTCGAATGGTCAGACACTTAGCATATTAGGCTTTTATTATATAGAATAGGCATACAAATTTATTTATACCTTTAGTGCTTTGTGATGTACTTTAAGGTTCTAGATCCTGAAAAATATAAATATTTGTTTTGTAGTTTGCAACAATTTTTGACCCTTGAATATGATGAGAATTGATAAAAGAAGTAGTGTAGAGTCACCTATAGGGTAGAGTAGTGTGAATCTCTGTATAAATCTTTTAAGTCTGATTAGTAGAGAGATGACAGGTTAAGGTAATATCAAGTATTTAAAAGGAAAGAAGTCGTAGAAGTAGGGTGACCATCCTGTTTTGTGCATGCCTATTCTGGATTTAGCACTGGGAGACCCTTCTGTCCCAGGCAAAACAAAAGGATTGGTCTCCCAAACTTGGAAGGATAAAATGTATATTGGGAAGGTGTTATAGCATTCTTAAAGTACTAAAAGACACAGGGTTACAGACCAGTTGTGTCTGTGTGTGTGTTTTTTACTTCCTCGAGTTTCTGTCCTATTCTAGGATTTGAGACCCAAAATATTTACTCAATTCTTTATATATTTTTCTTTACTTGTAAAATAAATGGACATGAAAGAAGAGGTTGAGAATTGTATTCTTTTTGAATGTTTTTATTTAGTTATTTTTATCATTTAAAAATTTTCTATGAAATAGTCATTCGAAATTTATATTTTAGTGTTTCTTTGTTGAAAGAGAAAAACACTGCTTTCAAAGGAAAACTTAATTCTTATCATTTTAGTTTAGGAGAAAAAGGAAAAAAAATTAAAGGGTGATACAATATCTAAGACTGCAATATTATATTTTAAGAAATGATAACTAACATTTTCTAAGTTTAGCAGATAAAAAAGAAATTGCACTTTAAATACATAATTTGCTAGGGATGCTTTAAAGATTTTTTATTGATTTAAGAGAGAGGAAGAGAGAGGGAGAGAGAGAAGCATCAATGATGAGAGAGAATATTGATCCATTGCCTCCTAGATGCCCCCATTGTGAGGACTGAGCTGGCAATCTGTGTATGTGCCTGACCAGGAATCAAACTGTGACCTCCTGGTTCTTGGGTCGATGCTCAAGCACAGAGCCATACCAGTCGGACTAGGGATGTTTTAAAAATTTTTTTTCTTGAAAGTAAAAATGGTTATTCTGTTTCATTTCTAGCCTTTATGAAATTCCAGCTGTGTCGTCTTCATCTTTTCTTGAAGAGCTGGGCAAACTATTGAGGGAAGCGGATGAAATGGACAGCATCCATGATGTGACATTTCAAGTTGGCAATAGACTCTTCCCTGCTCATAGATATATTTTGGCATTGCGTTCTGACTTTTTTCAGAAATTGTTCCTTTCAGATGGTACTTCTTTAGACTTCGCAGATGTTTACCGGAAAGATGAAGATGCTGTAGGATGCCCTCTCTTTGTGGTAGAGAAGGTCCATCCTGACTTTTTTGAATACCTTTTACAGTTTATATACACAGATACTTGTGACTTTTTAACTCATGGCTTCAAACCAAGAATTATCTTAAACAAAAAACCAGAAGAATATCAGGGTACTCTGAATCCTCATTTGAATAAAATGAATGCCCATGAAGATAATCAGAAATCAGCATTTGAAGTTTATAAAAGTAATCAAACACATACAATTAGTGAAAAACAGAGAAGCAAACTCAAATCTTCCAAAAAAGTAAAAAGTGTTGGGGAAGATGATCCTGTAAGAATGTTGCAAAATGTTGCAAAGAAATTTGGTTTCAGTAATTTGTGTAGTAGGTATGGCTCCTACTTAATATCTATTCTTTTATGTCCTCCTTTTAAAAATTACATTTTCCTTTGCTGTTCTTCTCTTTCTCCTTCCCTCCCCACTCACTATTATGTGGGCAGGTGCATGTTTGTTTGTTTGTTTTCTCCATTTTCTGCTAAAGCTACCTCTATGGGATTCCCTGGATTAAAACATTCACATATGGGAAGACTGTTACTGGGTTTGAACTTTGATGGTCTTAGGCTCTACAGTAGTGGTTCTCAACCTGTGGATCGTGACCCACAGGTTGAGAACCACTAGCAGGGTCACCTAAGATCATCGGAAAACACAGATATTTACATTATGATTCAAAACAGTAGCAAAATTACAGTTATGACATAGCAACGAAAATAATTTTATGGTTGTGGGGGGGGTCACCACAACGTGAAGGCCTGTATTAAAGGGTCCCGTAATGAGAAAGGTTGAGAACCACTGCTCTATGTTTGTGTAATAGAGATCTAGAGTGGCAGGCAGTGTGGTTGCTGGAAAGAGTATTTTCTTTGGAGTTAGAAAGGCCTCTGTATGTCTCTTAGCTTTACTATAACTAGCTGGGTCAGATTTCTTAGTTTCTTTGAATTTTAGTTTTTCAGCATACAAAATGGGAGGGGTAACACTAACTTCATATTATTCATGTAGTTTTGTTATATAACACATGTAAAGATGCTCACAGTATTTGTCATATTACAGACCAGACTTTTTGGAATTCTCTATTTTTAATGTATTTATATTGCGTATGGTAGTGTGACCTTAGTTGGGGGGTGGGAGCTGGGGAGGAGTACATATTTTCTATTTAAAAACAATGAAAGGCTTTATACCATACCTTTGATTTTTTTAAAATTACTATTTTTTCGTCAGTAATGATATTTTAATACATTTTTGAATTCTAAGTAAAATTGAAAGAGAATGTATGATTATTTCTTTACCACAGAGTGGGAGTTCTTTGATATATTTTTCCAGGTGATACAAGTTATATAATTCCCATGTTCAGATTTGATTTGTTGGATTTTTGTTGCTTGTTTGTGTTGGTAGGAAAGTATATACACTGTTAATTTTTATGTCTTCTTGTTGATAGATTAGATGGAGTCAGATTTGAAAATGAAAAAATTAATGTTATTGCCAAGAAAACTGGTAACAAACCAAAGCTAAATCAGAAAAAATGGTAAGTTAGGAAATGAAAGTAAACTTTTTATCTCTAGGTTTTGGAACCTAAGTATGGAAATAGAACTCTTCTTACATATGAAGCAAAATGTATAGGTAGATACACTTTTATTGTTAATATTCTTCATTTTTTTGAAATAATGAAGAGTTATTAAAGTAAATGGATAAAACATTAACTCTTTAATAGATATTGGTACAATTCATTTTTCGGATTACTTTCTAATTAAGAAAGGAATTTTTGATATTTTTTTTTTGCTTGCATTTTGCATTTTTTAATCAATAGGAAATGTTAACTCCAAAATCGAACTGATTATGCCTCTTCATCATTATGATGATTCCTTTGTGAATCTTTTCAGTGATGAATATACTGATAGTATATTATTAAATACTAGAGGCCCAGTGCATGAAATTTGTGCACAGGGGTAGGGGGTGTCCTTTAGCCCAACCTGCTCCCTCTCCAATCTGGGACCCCTTGAGGGATGTCTGACTGCCCGTTTAGGCCCAATCCTCTGTCACTCAGACATCCCTCTCACAATCCAGGACTGCTGGCTTCCAACTGCTCATCTGCCTGCTTTCCTGATTGCCCCTAACTGCTTCTGCCTGCCAATCTGATCACCCCCTAACCACTCCCCTGCCAGCCTGATTGATGCCTAACTGCTCCCCTGCCAGCTTGTTTGCCCCTAACTGCCCTCCCCTGTGGGCCTGGTCACCTCTAACTGCCCTCCCTTGCAGGCCTGGTCCCTGCCAACTGCCCTCCCCTGCTGGCCATCTTGTGGTGACCAACTTGTGTTCAAATGGGGTCAGGATCTTTTGACCACATGGGGGCAGACATCTTGTATATTGGAGTGATGGTCAATATGCATATTTCTCTCTTATTAGATGGGATAGAGGCCTGGTGCATGGTTGTGGGCCAGCTGGTTTGCCCTGAAGGGTGTCCTGGATTAGGGTGGGTGTTCCCTTGGAGTGTGGGGTGGCGTGGGCAAGCGGCCATTATGATTTGCATGCCAGCCATACCCCCTAGCGACCCAAGTGGAGGCGCTGGTATCTGGGATTTATTTATCTTCTACAATTGGAACTTTGTAGCCTTGGAGCAGAGCCAGGCCTTCTGCTGCACAGCCATTGAAACTTTGTTGCCTTAAGTGGAGGCCTGGGCTGGCCAGGGTTTGCGGAAAGCTTGGTTTCCTCCATTGCCAGGGGCAACCCAAGTTTCCCTCCTGCTCTCTCTGTGGCCATAGCCATCTTGGTTGGGTTTATTTGCATACTCACTCTGATTGGCTGGTGGGTGTGGCTGCTGAATGTAATGGAAGTATGGTCAATTTACATACTCTTATTAGATAGGATTTTGTTTTTAGGTATTTATTTATAGGTGAAGTTTTTAGAGAAAGAGAAACTGGAGATATCTGGATTATTCTTAGAATGGGTTGTACAAAATAACTGAACTAAAGACCTTTGACTGTGCTGTAATTTGCCATTATATTATTGGCCAGTAATAAAAAAGAAAAGTTAGAGGAAAAATTTTTGAATATATATCTGAATTCATTTTCCTTTTTAAATATTTTTATTGTAAAATGGAAGGAGATGAAGTACTTCATTGTATACTCTCAAGTTGTTTATTCTTTGCTGCCTTTAATGAAAAGAAAGTCAAAAGCCAAGCCATATTCTATAAAGAATTTTCTTATTTGCTAAACATGTAAATAAATTGCTCTTGCTTTAATTAAATGTTTTTCTTGCAGTTCATTTGTGTATGATGTGACCATAAAATCAGTGGATGGAAAGGAATTTCCTTGTCATAAATGTGTTCTTTGTGCTAGACTTGGTAGGTACACCTTTTCTTAGTTGCCAATTTATTTGTTTCAGTATTGTTTCACTATTCTTTTATTGATTTTTTTTTCTTTCAGATTATTTTCATAGTATGCTGAATAGCTCATGGATCGAGGTAAGACTTAAGTATAAACCGACTAGGTTGGTTAACAAAACTTCTTTAAATTTTGGGGAGGTTATATATTAAAGAAAGTAACAATGGGAACCTGATATTTTAAATCAGTTTTTCTTTTGTACTAAACTTTATGTGTAAGCCTGCTAGAAAATAAGCAATACTTAGAAATGAAAATTAGTGCAGAAAAGCTACTTAAATAAAAATTCCCCATTATTTGGAAATTTAGAATGTATTTTTTGTCTCAATTTTTTGATCCTTTTTTATATTATAAGGCAATTTAAAATAAAACTATCTTATTTTAACTTTGAGTTTTATAAATGTTATATTCTTTTGTATTTGATGTGATTCCTCTTGAAAATTTTTGTACCAATCTCAATTAGCATATAGTAGTATTTTGTAGTTTAAGTTAATTGTTTTATTTTATTTTATTTAGGCTTCCAGTTGTGCAGCTCTAGAAATGCCAATACAGTCTGACATACTGAAAGTTATTTTGGACTACCTCTATACTGATGAAGCTGTGTTGATAAAAGGTATTAATAAGAGATAGGGCATTTTAAATCTTTAAGATAAAATTGAATAATGGTAAAAACATGAATCTTAAATTCTACTCTGAATTCAAATAAGTATTCAACACAGGGTTAATTTAGAATTAGCAATAGGGATGATTACTAACAGTAAAGACAATAGAAAAAGCAAGTTTTTCTTACCTATGTGAAAATGAACTGTAAAAATTGTATTTAATGGTTGCAATTGGATTTAAACCTTCAGACACAGCTACTTCTGTGGTTGAGATGAATTGACAACAGGGGGTATAGTTTTGACCAATAGACTATAAAAATTCTGTCTTGCCTGCTTTTCCCTCTTGTTTAAAGTACAGATATGTCTTCAAGATCCTGATTTCAATTCCTTAGGCTAAATACCCAAAAATAGTATTGCTGTATCATAACGGTATTTCTACTTTTAATATTTTGAGGAACCTCCATATTATTTGCCATAGTGGCTGCACCAATTTAATGGTCAACAGTGCACAAGTGATCCTTCCATATCCTTATCAATTCTTTTTTGTTATTTGATAGTAGCCATCCTAACATCTCATTGTGGTTTTGATTTGCATTTCCCTGATGATTATATCCTAGTGACATTGAGTACCTTTTCATATACCTCGATGGCCATATGTATGTCTTTGTATATTATCTGTTCAGGTCTTTTGCCCATTCTTTAACTGAGTTACTTGTTTTTTGCTCTTAAGTTATAGTTCTTATGTATTTTGCATATTAACTCCTTTTCAGATATTTTCTTCCATTCTAAAGATTCGTTTCATCTTGTTGGTTCCTTTTTTTTTTTCTTGCTCTACAGAAGCTTTTTAGTTTTATGTAATCCCACTTGTTTCTTTTTGCTTTTGTAATATGTGGTTTTGGTGTCATGTCTGAAAATTTTTGCCAAGATCAATGTTTAGGTTTCCCACCTCCCCCCATGTTTTCTTCTAGGAGATTTATGGTTTAAGGTCTCAACTTAAAATCTTTAATTCATTTTGAGTTGATTTTTGTGTATGGGTTCACTTTCATTCTCTTGCCTGCAAACATTTAATTTTCCTAACACTCTATTGAAGAGACTTGTCCTTTCTTCATTTTGTATTCTTGACACCTTTGTCAAAAATTAGTTGACTGTATATATGAAGGTTTATTTCTGGGCTCTCTAATTCTGTTTCACTGGTCTATGTGTTTGTGTTTATACCTAATACATTACTATTTTGGTTACTATAGCTTTGTAATAGAGTTTAACATTGGAAGTGCCATGCCTCCAGTTTTGTTTTGTTATTTTTTCTTTAAGATTGCTTTGGATATTCTGGGTTTTTTTGTGATTCCATATGAATTTTAGGATTGCTTTTTAATTAATATTATTATTATTGAAATAATTCTTTATTGTTGAGAGTATTACACATGTTCCCATTTATCCCCCCATTTTACCCCTTCCAGCCCACACCTGTCCCTCGCCCCAGGCTTTTAGCACCTCTTTGTCTGTGTCCATGCATACAAGGTCTTTGGTTGATTAACTCCCACCTACCTAAGCTCCACTGCCTTCCCTCTGAGATTCCTCACTCTGTTCCATGCTTCCATGTCTCTGGATCCATTCTATCAACAGTATATTTTGTTACTTAGATTCCACATATGAGTATGATCATGGGATACTTGTCTTACTCTGACTGACTTATTTCACTTAGCATGATACTCTCCAGTCCCTCCATGCTGCTTTTTGTTTTTTATTTCTGAAAAATGCCATTGGAATTTTGATGGGTTTTATTAAATCTGTAGATTGCTTTGGGTAGAATGGACATTTTAACAATATCAGTTTTCCAGTCCACGAACATATATCTTTACATTTATTTGTGTCTTTTTCTATATCTTTCCTTAGTGTTTTGTATTTTCTAGCATACAGATCACTCATCTTCTTGGTTAAATTTATTCCTGTATTTTATATTGATGTAATTGTAAATGGGACTTTTTTCTTTATTACTTTTAAGGATAGTTCATTAGGCATAGGAAAGCAACTGATTTTTTTTTTTTTATGTTGGTTTTGTATCCTTCAACTTGACTGAGTTTATTACTTTTCATAACTTTTTAGTGGAATCTTTAGTGTTCCCATATATAGAATCTTATAATCTTCAAATAGAGACAGTTCAATTTTTCCTTTCCAATTTGGATGTCATTTATTTTTCTTGTCTGATTTCTCTGACCAGGACTTCTAGTACTGTGGTGAATAGATCTTCCTGATTTTAGGGTGATTAGCTTTCATATTTTTACTGTTGGGTATTATGTTAGCTATGGGCTTGTCATATTATAGCCTTTATTGTGCTGTGGTACATTCCTTTTATAACTAATTTTGTAAAGAGTTTTGATCATGAATGGATATTGGATTTTTCCATGTGCAATTTCTGCATCTATTGAGATGATCACATGGTTTTTATCCTTTAATTGGTTAATGTAGTGTATCATATTTATTGATTTGATATATTGAACCTTATTTGCATTTCAGATATAAATCCCACTTGTTCATGGTGTGTAATACTTTTAATACTGAATTTGAATTACTAATATTTTATTAAGAATTTTTGCTTGTATATTTATCAGGGATATTATTCTTTAATTTTTTTTGTAGTATCATGCATGCCTTTGGTATCAGGATAATGCTGACTTCCTAAAATGACTTTGGAAGTGTTTCTTTTCATTTTTTGGACAAGTTTGAGAAGGGCCAATGTTAATTTTTCTTTTAAATGTTTGGTGAAATTCACTCGTGAAGCCATCTAATCTCTTTGGGGAAAGTTTTGATTACTGATTCACTCTTTTTACTCTGTAATTGGTCTGTTCAGATCTTCATGATTCAGGCATGGTATATTGTACACATGTTGAAATTCATTCATTTATACTAGATTGTCAATTCATTGGCGTTTAATTGTTTGTAATAAGTAGTCACTTATGATCCTATGTATTTCTGTGGTATCATTTGTAATTTCTCTTCTTTCATTTATGATTTTTTAAAATATATTTTATTGATTTTTTACAGAGAGGGAGGGAGAGGGATAGAAAGTTAGAAACATTTATCAGCTGCCTCTTGCACGTCCCCCACTGGGGATGTGCCCACAATCAAGGTACATGCCCTTAAACGGACTCGAACCTGGGACCCTTCAGTCCGCAGACCGATGCTCTATCCACTGAGCCAAACTGATCTTGGCTCATTTATAATTTTATTGGAGTCCTCTCTTTTTTTTTCTTAATGTACTTAAATGTTTGTTAATTTTATTTATCTTTTCAAACAACCAACTCTTTTTTTAAAAAAGAAAATATTGTATTGATTTTTTTTTTATAGAGAGGAAGGGAGAGGGATAGAAAGTCAGAAACATCGATGAGAGAGAGAGACATCGATCAGCCGCCTCCTGCACACCCCACACTGGGGATGTGCTCGAAACCAGGATACATGCCCTGGACCGGAATTGAGCCCAGGACCTTTCAATCCGCAGGCCGACACTCTATCCACTGAGCCACACCAGTCTTGGCTCAAACAACCAACTCTTAAATTTGGTGTTTATTTTTCAGTATTGATTTCATTGATTACTGCTGTAATTTTTATTATTTCCTTTTTTCTAACTATGAGCTTCAATTATTTTTTTGTTCTTTGTTGTGCCCAATACTTAAAGTTATTCCTTTGTATTCTTTTTTGTTAAGACATTTATCAGTACAAACTTTCTTGTTAGAACTTTTTTTGCTTCATACCATCAGTTCTTGTATGTTGTGTTTCCATTTTCATATGTCTCAAAAGATATTTTTTGGTTTCTTAGATTTTTGACTCACTGTTTATTTAGGACTGTGTTGATTAATTTCCACATAAGTGAATATTCCAAATTTTCTCCTGTTATTCTATCTTTTTTTCTTTTTTATTAGAAGAAGATACTTGGCATGATTTCATCTTTTTAAATTGATGAAACTTGGGGTGACCTACATATGTTCTCTTCTATAGAATGTTTTGTGTGCACTTGAGAGAAGTATATATTTGCTTCATTTGGGTGGAATACTCTGTATTTGTCTATTAGAGCCATTTGATCTGTAGTGTTGATCAGGTGTGCTGTTTCTGTACTGATTTTCTCAATTGGAAGATCTACCCATATTTTGAATATGAAACCCTCCTTTATTTTTATACTAAAGGCCTGGTGCACAAAATTTGTGCATGGGAGGGGGTGTGTGTCCCTCAGCCCACCCTGCAACCTCTCCAATCTGGGACTCCTTAAGGGATGTCCGCCCGCCCGATTAGGCCTAATCCTTGTAGGACTGCTGGCTGCCAACTGCTTGCCTTCCTGATTGCCTCTAACCGCTTCTGCCTGCCAGCCTGATAACCCCCTAACCATTCCCCTGACAGCTTGATTGATGCCTAACTGCTCCCCTGCCAGCCTGATTGTCCCTGACTGCCCTCCCCTGCAGGCTTGAGTCTTCCCCAGTTGCCTTTCCCTGCAGGCCCGGTTGTCCCCATCTTCCCTTCCCTGCTGGTCTGATCGCCCACAACTGCTCTTCCTTGTAGACCGGGTCCCTCCCAACAGCCCTCTCCTGCTGGCCACCTTGTGGTGGCCATCTTGTGTCCACATGGGGGCAGCCATCTTGTGTGTTGGAGTGATGGTCAATTTGCATATCGCTTTTATTAGATAGGATGTTGATATCTATTTTTGAAAAAAAATTTGTTATTGATTTCAGAGAGGAAGGGAGAGGGAGAGAGAGATAGAAACATCAGCAATGAGGGAGAATCATTGATTTACTGCTTCCTGCATGCCCCACACTGGGGACTGAGCCCACAACCCAGGCATGTGCCCTTGACTGGAATCAAACCTGGACCTTTCAGTCTGCAGGCTGATGCTCTATCCACTGAGCTAAACCAGCTATGGCTATTGATGTCTGTTTCTGCCTTTCATTCTGTTAATAGTTCCATTATATATTTAGGTTAAATGTTGTTTGCATATATCTTTATAATTGTTACAGCCTATTGATGTATTGACCCCTTTATCATCGTGTAATAACTTATTTTATTTAACCATAATTACTTCTTTAGAGGCTCCATCTCCAAATATAGCTATACTATATTTAAATTAGAGCTTTTACAATTTCCAGGGGACACAAACATTTAGTCATAATTTCTTTTCCAAACTATTCAAGTGTTTTTCTAATTTTATGTTTCTTATTTGCTCCATTCTTTATCATTGTCTCAGATTCAGTGTAAAACAAACTGATGATTGTTTTTAATAAATGCCCCTAAAGAAGAGGCTATTCACTTTGGGCAAGCTTTGAGTAGGTCCATTAAAGACAAGCCCTGCCTAGTGGGTGAGGTTTCCAGGGAATAGGCAGACATGTCAAATAATGACGTTTAGAAAATAATAATGTTGCTTCACAATAGTTATCTCCTCCAGTGGCTGTAGTTGTTCATTTCCACTGTAATTGCATGGTTGTTGGTTTTAAGACTACTGTGAAAGAGGAGAAAAGAGGATATAAGGAGGAAAAGCTGCAATATCCTAAAGCTCACTTGGTCTTACCAAGATTTAGCTAAATTTCTTTGAGGCACCATTCCCCAGATCATTGCAAGTATTTGGTTAATTTTTAGAATTCTGAAAAAGTTGTTTTGACATTTTTTTTTTTTTTTGCAGTATTCTCATTGCCTTTGTTGGAGGAGAGAAATTTTGAAAATAGTCCTTAGTTTGCCATTTCCAATGACTCCATCTCTCCATTTTTTTCTTAACCACTTCTTCCCCTTTCTTCCTTTAGTGTTTTTTTTTTTTTTTCTATTTATGTTGTTATTCTGGCAGTGGCTCAGGGGCATTGCTTATGGCCATTTGTGCACTGGACCAATAAGGTTATTTTAAATTAAGGAATTCCTGTAGTTAAAAAAAAAAAGTGCACTTAGATAACCATGGGAATTTTCATTGTTGTTTGTTTTTAATTATATCTTTATTGATATCAGAGAAGAAGGGAGAGGGAGAGAGATATAGAAACATCACTGATGAGACCCATCAGTCAGCTGCCTCTTGCACGCCCCATACTGGGAATTGAGCCCACAACCCGGACATGTGGCCTTGACTGAGAGACTAAGAATCGAACTTGGGGCCCTGCAATCTACAGTCCAACACACTATCTACTGAGTCAAATCAGCTAGGGTACCAGATTTGTTTTAAATAAGGAAGTCTAAGAGCATTATTTATCCCTAGTCCCCTTCTTTCCCTCATATATACACACAGATCTATATTTATATATTAACACATATCTATATTAAACTTGAGGTTGAGATTTGACTTTGCCTCCTATTTATTAATTTGAGAAATGTTTGTTTAACAACATGGGAGATTTTTTAAAAATCAGGCATTGTTGTAGCCCTCTCCACTAAAAAGATCAACTCAGGTTGCTCATTTTGTGGACTTAGCGTGAACCAGAGCATTTTGTTGTGTTTCTTTCTAGGTAGAAATATTTTCATATTATTACTATTTGTCATAGTTACAATTCCAACATTTAGAAAATAACAGTATAATTCTCTTTTGCTGTCTTAATTACTTGTTTTTACTAGGTGTTACATTTGTAAAGCAATTAAGAGTAATACTTGTTTCCCTTTTTCTTTTAGAATCTCAAAATGTGGATTTTATTTGTAGTGTTCTTGTAGTGGCTGATCAGCTTCTCATAACTCGATTGAAAGAGATTTGTGAAGTAGCATTAACTGAAAACCGTGAGTATTTTTGAATTAAGATATTATTATGTTTTCAGGTTGGACCAGGATTGTTGTATTTAATTGATTTTTGATGCCCTTTATGGTAAAATGTGCCAATATCTTTTGTATCATGAAAAATGTGAAAACATTTGTATTATTTCATGTCATCATTTGTAAACATATCTATTTCAGAGATGTTAGTATGTGAAAATATGTACATTATAATTGAAATATATATATTTTTTAAATGTCACAAAAATCCTATCTAATAAAAGAGCAATATGCAAATTGACCATCACCCCAAGACACAAGATGGCTGGCAGGGGTGGGCAGTTGCGGGGACCAGGTCTGCGAGGGAAGGCAGTTGGGGGAGATCATGTCTGGAGGGGAGGGCTGTTGTGGGCGATCGGGCCAGCAGGGAGGGCAGTTATGGGTGACTGGTCCAGCAGAGGAGGCAATTTGGGGGAGAACAGGCCTACAGGGAAGGGCAGTTGGGGGCAGGCCCTCCAGGAGAGGACAGTTAGGGGTGACCAGGCCAGCAGGGGAAGGCAGTTGGGGGTGACCAGACCTGCAGAGGAGGGCAGATTGGGGGAACTAGGCCTTCAAGGGAGTACAGTTGGGAGGAACCGAGGCCTGTAGGGGAGGGCAGTTGAGGAGACACAGGCCTGCAAGGGAGGGTAGTTATGGGGGACCAAGCCAGCAGGGGAGGACTGGTGACCAGGCCTGCAGGGAACGGCAGTTGGGAGTGACCAGACCTGCAGTGGAGGGCAATTAGGGGTGACCAGACTGGCAGGGGAGGGCAGTTAGGGGCAATTGGGCTGGCCGACGAGCAGTTAGGTGTCAATCAGGCTGGCAGTGAAGTGGCTAGGGGGTGATTAGGTTGGCAGGCAGAAGCAGGTGAGCGGTCCTGGATTGTAAGAGGGATCAGATCTAAACAGACATCCATCACCAGGTGCCAGATTGGAGAGGGTGCAGGCTGGGTTCCCCTCCCCCCCTCCCCATGCACAAATTTTATGCCCTGGTTTGAATAATAAAGATGTGATACTTATTTTGGCATTTCAAGGGTGAATTTGGAAACAGAAGCTTTTCCTGGAGTTGACTGTAGGTCTATGTTTACCCTTTTCCTACTATTTGATGCGGGTCTTTGGCCCCTTGAGTGTGGCTCTAACACAAAATACCACCACCTGGGTGAGTCTATTTTGAAGAAGTGGCATTAGAAGAAGTTTAAAAAATTTGGCTCTCAAAAGAAATTTCAATTGTTGTATTGTTGATATTTGGCTCTGCTGACTAATGAGTTTGCCAAACACTGCCTTAGCCGGATATAAAAGTTTTGTGACTTTCTAATCTAATCTTTGTTCTTCTTCATTGCCACTTGAGGAAGTGTGAAGTGATTTCCTGTCAATTTTTTTTTAATTTGTAAATGCTAGTAGTATATCGTAGCTTTAGTGTCTTATTTATATTTTTCTTGAACTCTATGGAGTATCTCCTGGGTTATCAGAAAGAGAACAATAGTTCTGATCTTTTAAGCCAGAAAGGAAAATATATATAAAATAAAGGATGCAACAGGTATAAAATATTCATATAGAAGGCATTTTTAGTTGTTCAATTCACTTTCCTGGTATTCCTTGGATATTTTTTTCTTGGCTGCACAGTTGCCTTGATTAATGAATTCTTTGATCTTCCTAGAACCTAGCAAGAGAATGGTTTGGTCTTCATTTACTAGGCAATCCTTAGTCCCAACTGAGCAATTCCAAATTTTCTATATGACCCATTTTAATTTCTTTGAAATAGGAGACTCTGGATTCATTTTTCATTAGTTGAAACTATGTTATATGAAGTGAGACAGATGATTATTGCTTGCTTACAGTTATAACTTTTGACAGAATTACAAGGAAGAAAAAAAAAGAAATGGGGGAAGCTTGCATAGAAGATAGTTTTTCTTTGAGACTCAGAATAAATAAGAAAAAGAATGGAGAGGTTTGAGAAGTCAAAGTTACATGCTAGTATATATGAAGTATGTTTAGCTAGAAGACTGTCCCAGAATACCCTACTTCATATATAAAGTATATATTTTGTTACTGGAATTTTAACAAAATCCAGAATCTTTTGTAAGGTATGCCAGGTTCTGGACTGGCCTGAACAATATGGTAAAATATAAATATAATTATATTCCAAAATATATAGCGTGTATATGTGTTTATATATGCAAATATACCCACATAAATTGATAGATTACTTAACATATTTTATAGATATTAAATATATTTCATAAGTTTCCGTTCTTAAGAATAGCTTTAGTTTTATAGACGAAAGAATGACTTCTGTGCTATATAAATGAAAAGAAAAGCTGGTTATCAATTAAAGTAAAAAATATTTTGAATATATTAGGTGGAAGATTATTGATTCTTATATGTTTGCTTTTA
Source organism: Lasiurus borealis (assembly GCA_004026805.1). Taxonomy (NCBI): domain Eukaryota; kingdom Metazoa; phylum Chordata; class Mammalia; order Chiroptera; family Vespertilionidae; genus Lasiurus; species Lasiurus borealis. Next base: position 19,684 of record PVJN01007848.1, on the reverse strand, counting down.
GGTGACTATAATGCACCTTCTGTATTTTCTCTGCTTAAATTTTTTTTAAAACAATATATTTTATTAAATTTTTACAGAGAGGAAGGGAGAGGGATAGAGAGTTAGAAACATCCATGAGAGAGAGAGTGATATCGATCGGCTGCCTCCTGCACGCCCCCTACTGAGGATGTGCCCGCAACCAAGATACATGCCCATGACCAGAATTGAATCTGGGACCTTTCAGTCCACAGACTGACGCTCTATCCACTGAGCCATACTGGTTTCGGCTGCTTAAAATTTTTTTATGTGTGCTTATTTTTTCTCAGAACCAATCATTTAAAATTACTTAAGCATATTTGAAAGAGAATAATAGCTCTGAACTTATGAATATATGAGTTCTTCCCAATTGGTGTGGCTCAGTGGGTGAGCATTGACCTATAAACTAGGAGGTAATGGTTTGATTCCCAGTCAGGGCACATGTCTGAGTTGTGGGCTTCATCTCCAGTATTGGGTGTGCAGGAGGCAGCCCATCATGATTCTCTCATCATTGATGTATTCTCTCTCCCTCTTCTTTACTCTCTGAAATCAATAAAAATATATTTTAAGAAAAGTGACCTCTCTATTTATCTCTGTATAAGTTATTTTTGTCAAGAAATGAACAATTTTCCTTGTTCTAAATGTTCAAACCTGACAACTTTAGAAGAGTATTTATTTTATGTAGTAACATGCCTTTTATCTCATTTTGCATGTATTTTCTTCCTTTGTAGTTACCCTGAAGAATGCTGCTATGCTACTAGAATTTGCAGCAATGTATAATGCTGAGCAATTGAAACTGTCTTGTTTACAGTTTATAGGACTGAATATGGCAGCTTTACTTGAAGCAAGGTAGGTTGGGTATACTATACATTATGTGATCATTGCCAAGCAATTAGAAATAATAGCAGTTATATTAGTAATTTAAAAGTGAATAATGGCAGATAACAGTGGGTGAGGGCATGAGGAGAGGTAATGGGGGAATAAGGACACATATGTAACATCTTAATAAAGAAATTTAAAAAAAGTGAACAATAATAAACTCTAGTTTTGTAGAAAAAATGAAATGTAAGCGGATTTAATCATTCCATGAACATATGAGTACCTACTATATGCTAGACATTGATAAGATACAACAATGAATACAATAGACAAAATCCTCAGTAGAGCTTACATTCTTGTTGCAAAGTTGTGAAACAATATTATCACAAGTATATATTTTTTATATGTATGCATCTCTCTGTTTGTTTAGGTTGGTTTGTAACTATGTAATTGTAACCTTGGCTTTTGGACACTATATGTAATACTAGTACTTAATTTATATGTAAGCATGCATAAAATTTGTTACTGGTTGATTTCTATTTTATGTATGTAGTTATTCTCTTTAAGACATTTCCTGTCCAACATGCTTCTTATGAAAAATTACTCATTTCACATAAAAAGTCAGCAATATATATATATATATATATATATATATATATATATGTGTGTGTATATATATATATATATATATATATATATATAGACAGACACACACACACACACACACACACACACACACACACACACACACACCCTGTTTTATAAGTTAATATTTGATATTATGAGGATTGCCTGGATGAAAATTATTTGATGTTCATGATTTAGGAATCATAGACATTTTAGAATTAGAGGGATCTTGGATGTATTTGGTGAACACAAATTTGAGTTGAGATCTTGGTGTCAGTTTGCATTTTTAAAGCTTTGATATCTATTGTATTTTGTGTTACTCATAATAACTAATACTGCCATAGTAATTATTAATAGTAATAATGACAATAAAAGTATTAATGATAACAAATACTACTGTGCCAGGTAGCATTATAAAGATATTACTTAGATAGAGTTAATTTCATGGAAACTTTATGAATTAGATTCTGGTTTTATTTTTTTAATTGATTTTTAGAGAAAGAGCAAGAGAAAGGGAGAGATAGAAACATCAATGATGAGAGAACCACTGATCAGCTGCCTCCTGCCTGCTCCCTACTGGGGATTGAGCCTGCAACCCAGGTATGCGCCCTCAACTAAATTCAAACAGGGACCTCTTGGTTCATGAGTCGACTCTCAACCACTGAATCACACAGGCCAAGCAGATTCTGTTTATATCTTCATATCAAAGCTAAGAAAACCAAGAAAACTTTTTTGGTGAAGAATTAATAAAATTTTGACCTACATAATTTATTATAAATCATAACAGTCTTTGATAACTGACTTTTTTAATTTTTAAAAATATATGTTATTGCTTTTTTACAGAGACAAAGGGAGAGGGATAGAGAGTTAGAAACATCGATAAGAGAGAAACATCAACCAGCTGCCTCCTGCACACCCCCACTGGGGTTTTGCCCGCAACCAATGTACATGCCCTTGACTGGAATCGAACCCAGGACCCTTCAGTCCACAGGTTGACACTATCCACTAAGCCAAACTGGTTAGGGCAGTAACTGACCCTTTAAAGTCAGTATAATCTTTAATGAAACTAATTCTAAAACTGATTGAAATAAGTGTTCTATTAACAGATTTTTAATAATTGCCTCTTAGGGTTCAGTTTAGAGGAAATAATATTTTGGCAGTTTAATGTTTTGTTATTTTGTAAACAATGCTTTTCTAGAACAAATTAATGTTATGGAATATTAGACAATGTCATTTGAAAATTTCTTTTGAATTTTAGTGTGAGAAACAGACTAGAATTGCAGAAGAATAAAGCTAATAATTTATTGCTGACATTACATAAGTAATTCTAATCACAGCAATTATTAACCAAATTAAGCCCATTCAGTTGTTCAGATAGGCAGCAACCAAAATGTAGAATAAGAACCAAACCTATCTAAAATATGTTGGAAAATGATGAGTCAGACTACTGTTACTCAGTTATTATGTTGTGACTAGTATCAGCTGAACTATTAATATTAAGGATGGCACAAGTGTCTGTACTGGTGTAATTTTACGTGAGTAGCCATATATGACTTGCATTAAAACAAAGATTTGTACAGATTTGACCATTATTAATCAAATATGTGTTTGCTTGAAAAAGTGGAAATAAAATACACAGAAAAAGAAGAGCACACCAATGAGGACATAGCATCACAAGTTAATTATCTTTAAAATATTAAAACTGGTATGGTACACATTTGAATATGCACATTGTTTTGGATTAGTTGTAAAAATAGTTTAAAATATATTTCAAAATGTAAATTGATTTAAATTTTCACTGGTGCCTTAAGAACATCTTTGGGATCTGAGAGTTCCTTAATACTATTGATGTACTCTGAATGTCATTTTACACAGGAAGATACTGAAGCCCAGAAAGATAATAGAATTAGTTTCTCAAGGTCATGAAGTTAGTTGTAGTGATAATGCTAGATAAAATGTAGGTATGCTGATAGTTAGGCAATTGTTCTATCAATATAAGCACTCCATTAGTTAAAGATTATAATTTGTGGAAAATGAAAGTTGAAAAATGAATATGTACCTGCTATTTCATTACAATCAAAAATATTTTTCTATCATTTATAAGAGTTGTTTGAGTTTTATATAAGATATTTGTCTAGTGTGTTCATGATGTTTATTGAAATATATAACTATGCATGCTTCCTAAAAGAATATGTAGCAACTAGATATTAATGTTTTAAAAATAACTTATTAAGCAATATAAATTATCTCTACATATTTGAAAACTTTGACAAGTATTAAGTTAAGTATTAAGATGATAATTTGTATCTTGTTAGGTCTCTTGATGTTTTAAGTGTTGGTGTTTTGAAGGATCTTTCTGCATTTTATCGAAAAATGGTAAGGTTTATGTGTTTTTTTGATATTATCATCTAAAGCATTATATTAGGTCAGACATCTCAATGGAATAATTTCCTAATGAATTCTAATATTTTAGGGTCTTTTAGAAAATAGGACCTAGTATTTCTTTTTATATACATATATTTTTTAAAATCTTTATTGTTGAGAGTGTTACATATACCACCTCTTTTCCCCAATCTCTTCTAGTATTTCTTTACAGATTCCATAGATAAATAGGATAATTGAAATTGAAAATATTTAATGATAAGATTAGCATATTTTAATTTCTTCAAAAATGAAAGTTATTGGAAGCTTCAGGAACTTTCATTATTATTTACCAAAGGTCAGGACAATGCAAAATCATGTATTTACATGATTCCTATAACAAATAAGATTAATTTGCATTTTAAAAAAAGATTTTTATTGATTTCAGAGAGGAAGGGTGAGAGAGAAACATCAATGATGAAAAAGAACCATTGATCAGCTGCTTCTCTCATACCCCCTCTTGGGGATTGAGCCTGCAATCTGGGCATGTGCCCTTGATTGGGAATTGAATCTGGGATACTTCAGGGCTAGTTTGTATTTTTAATAAAGGTGTGCTTTTCTGTGAAGGTTTTTTTTTTTAATCATCCATTCCTTAATGGAATAATCTTTTATTTAATCAACCCCTTGATTTAAATTTAGAAAGCCATTAGCCATTCTAGACTTTTTCTAGTTAATCTTACTATATATTAAAACAATTGGTATATCAATTTTTAAAGATATCTGTGTAAATTTTGTATTTAAAAGGTGACATTTTTTTTTTCTGTAGATTCCAGCAATGGATAAAAGAGTCATTACACCATATCAGGATGGACCAGATATTAGCTACTTAGAACTAGAAGATGGAGATAATTTTTTGAAAGAAGAAATAAATATGGAACAAAATAATCCGTAAGCTTTGTTTCCTTTTTTTTTTCTTCTTCTCCCCGCCTCCTTACTCATTCCAGATCTTGGATAGTTTCATATTGACATTGAAAGAAAAACATTGAGAAACCTGACATAAGATATGCATTTATACTCATTCTAGCCTTAGTGTAGTACAAAGTAAATGAATACTTTGCAGATATAACAAAATTACCTGTAAATATGAAAGGAATGTAGCCTTCAGATTAACCTACCTTCTTAAGCATTTATCTTAACTACCTTCCCAAGCCTTGCTGAGGTTAAAGAAACAAAAAGCATAATGCACTAAAGCCCAGAGAACAGGATAGGGGAAGACAGCAGTCAAGAAATGATGACAGCTTTGGAAGTTGGGAAGAGGTTGCCTAGCAGGAATGACAGAACAGAAAAAAAACTAAAACATAATTCTGGAAAGAAATAAGAATTAGAGGTAGGTACCAGATTTATGAAGAAGGGAGAGATAAAAGATCAGGGCAAGTAGTTTAATTTGGAAGAGCATTGATTTCTTTCTGAACCCCATCAACTAAGTGATTGCCCCTCCCCCATGTTGATATGAAGACTAGATTTATAGAGAAACTAACTGGTTCAAAAGATATGGCCTACAATGTCTTAACATTAGGGAGTCTTCCAGCAAAGTATTACAGATTCCAGATTAAATCTAAATAATGTCCAATACTAGATTTACCATTTGACTAACCCTGCTTAGAATTTCCAATTCATGTTTTAGGCTCCCTTATCAACTGCTAACAGAATTAGTTCTACTTGGTAAATGACTTAAAATCTTTGGTTGTGCAAGTAATTTACTACATATATGTAATGTATTATGTATAGTAAGCCCACTGTGTAGCTTATTGAAAACTGCTCTTGGGTTCTGATATGTTCTTTTTGCTTTTTTTTTTTTGTAATTCATTTTCTAGAGTTTGCATTTGGGATAATTGGCAGTTTGTAGGTATCTGATGTAGATGTCTGACATTTTGTTATAATAAAATTATTAGCATTGACATGTTATTCTTTACAAAATAATAGTATTTATAGCAGATTTGTATAACTTGAAATTATAGAATGGAATCTGTAATTTTTAATGAAAGTTAGTTGTAGTCCTCATACATAATTTTATTTTTCCTTTCTTGATTAATAATACTTAATTTAGGGATTAAGTGTTCCTTTAAATGTTTAAAGTTATCAGCAAATATTTCTCATTCAACATTATAGTTTATAATAGCTTTTATATGAGCATGTGCAGTATTTTACTTTTCAAAGAATTTTCTCATATACCATCTTCTAACTTTCACAGAAATGCTAGGGTTAGAATAAGTAATAGTAACACACGGAAGTTCAGTGAAATTGAGGAATTTGCTCTAGATCACATAGATAAATGTGACTGCAGCATGCATATCTTTATGTGTTTTCTTTTTTTTTTTAAGTTGATTTCACAATGGATCGGCTGTCTTCTGCACTCCCCTTACTGGGGATATGTATCTTGACCTCCTGGTTCATGGGTCAATGCTCAAGCACTGAGCCACACCAGCCAAGCCTTACGTGTTTTTTCAAAATGCATAGTTCTTTTTAATTTATTTTTTAAAAGTGATTTTTATGTTTCCTATTTCATAGGGAAAGTATGTTCAAGAAGGCTAAAACAAAAGCAAAAAAGAAGCCACGTAAACGTTCAGATAGTTCTGGAGGTTATAACCTTTCAGATATTATTCAGAGCCTACCATCTACAGGTGAGTGGAAAGTGTTTTAGGATGTGTTTCCGGGTTTAATCTTTCATGTTTCTGTTCTTTCCTTAATTCATTTGGCATGTACTGAATACTACTATTATATGCTATTCGCTGGGGCTACTGAAATAGAAAATTGTAAAAAAACAACAACTGTTCTTAGGGTTAGGGTGGTTACTGAAAGTGATAGTACTTGTGATAGGTACTCTTAAGTTTGCTATGGAACACAGAAACTAGTCTAAGAAGATAGGAAGGATCTCTTAGAGGAAAGTGATACTTGATCTGCATCTTGAAGAATGAAGTTAAGAAAAGGAGGCAGATGGACATACTAAGAGAAGGGGGTAATATGTTTCTAAGCCTAAAGGCAATAGAAAGAACTGCTATGGATGAAATTTTAAGGAAGATTGAAAGGTTAAATTTGAGGGCCAAAAATACTTATTTTGGAAAAATTGAGTATGAGGTAAATTTTATCAAGGACAGTTGTGCAAAGGCTTAACTTTTATTTGCTTTGATCTTTAAAATTAGACAAAAGACATTCTGTGAAAAATATTTTCTTACCCCAAACAATTGTTGGCTACTTTAATCATTGTCTTTATTTATTAGATTTATTTTTGATTGACTTTTAGGAACATTTCAGTATTAAATAATGCTTTCTTAGATAAAAATTTACCTCCCTGAAAAGTATTTAAAATATTGTAGTAAAAAACAACAACAAAGCTTTGAATATTATTTCTGAAATCTTTTAGTAGTGATTACCATATATATGATCAAATTGGTTTACTTTCAAAAGAATAATACTTATTTGAATATATAAGAGCTGCTATCCTTTATTTGCTTTTAAATCAATTGTATAACTTTTAGTTACAGCCCATATAATGTGTTTACTTTGGTTATTTTGCTACTTCATTTAGTTTGTACTAAATTTGCAATACGAACTGAAGCAAAACTTACTTTTTATTCTGTTTATATTTGCTATGATGCTGACCAGCTAATGAATCTGGATATCAGGTATGGCAGGGAGACAAGTATTTAGCCTACTTGAGATAATAAATGGTATATACATTTCATAACATTCCTTTAGGTAATAAGCTAACTAAAAATAGCTCTTAATCCACAGATTTTTTTTCTTTTTTTAATGCGGAAGAAAACCCTCAAACAGACCATAGTTGGCTACTGGGCCAATCTGGTAGCTAGCGGAGAGGTAGAAAGGCTATGATGCTACCCCCATACAGAAAGGGGCCAGTCCTCCTCGGTGAGGGTGCAAATATCTCTATACAGAGAGATAGTTGTGAAAGGAAAAGGGCAGGGGACTGAAGTTTATTAATTTTGACTTTATTTTTATTTAGAAAAATAAAGTTCTGAATTGCTTTCATTCTTTCTTTTTGTTAATCCTCACCTGAGGATATTTTCCATTGATTCTTAGAAAGGGTAAAAGGGAGGGAGAGAAACATCCATGTGAAAGAGACAAATTGATTGGTTGCTTTCAGCAAATGCCCTGACCAAGGGCAGGGATCTAAGTGTACAACTGAGGTATGTGCCCTTGATTGTAACTAAATACAGGACCCTTCAGTCTGCAAGCCGATGCTGTCCACTGAACCAAACCAGCTAGGAACCTGAATTGCTTTTTAAAGCAGATTCCTCGGGATTATTGCATAATTGGTATATAATTAAAACTATTGATAAAAATTCAAACTAAAAAAAAAATCTACATTTTAAAGATTTTGGTAGAGTGGCTATAATTTAAATGTTAAGTCTGGATAAGTGAAAGTTTTTGTCTTTATTTGGTTTATTGGATGTAATACATATATATTTTTTAAATTTACCCCTTTTAGGATTATTAAAGTCTGGTAAGACCAATTCTGTGGAATCTCTTCCAGAACTGTTGACATCAGACTCTGAAGGAAGCTATGCAGGAGTGGGTAGTCCTAGAGATTTACAGTCTCCTGATTTCTCAACAGCATTTCATTCAGATAAAATTGAGGTTTGTTTTTACTTGTCTATTAATGTATTCTTTCCTTAACTTCAAAATTTAGGCATATAGACAGTTTATCTTTATATTTTATTATATAAATCAACCAGGACAGTGTTTTGAACTAAAAATAACAAAAACCTAATTAATGACAATATATGCTGTTAGTTTTCTGAAATTTGCATGTTTCTAGTTTTAAAGATTTTAATGGCAGTTTTGAGCACTTTATGAAAATATAGGAACACTATATAGACTTATTGGAAAATATATTATAGCTAAGTTATTTGGAAATTATTTTGTGTAATGTCAGTTAACACCACCTAAAAATTGTCAAAGGAAAATGATTTGAATGTAATCTTATATTTAAATCCTGCAGTCTCTTCTTCATGATATTAACTGAAGAATACTTTCTAGAATGGAGTTCTCATAATCTAGCACAATTTACATTAAGCGGCAGTAGTTCATTTTCTTCATCTGAACACAAAATTATAATAGCATTTTATTTTATTAATTTTTATTGACTTAAGAGAGGAAGTGTGAGAGATAGAAACCTCAATGATAGAGAATCTTTGATCGGCTGCCTCCTGCATGCCCCACTGTGAGGATTGAGCCTGCAATTTGGGCATGTGCCCTGCCTGGGAATTGAACTGTCATCTTCTGGTTCATTGGTCAATGCTCAACCTTTGAGTCCTGCCGGCCAGGCTAATTTTTTATTTTAATTCTCACCTGAGAATAAGTTCTATTAATTTTTAGAGAGAGAGAGAAACATCAATCAGTTGCCTCCCATATACTCTCCTACTGGGGTCCAAATTACTATCTAGGTTATGTGCATTGACTAGGAATCAAATCTCAGTCTTTTAGTGTATGGGAAGATGTTCCAATTAACTGAGCCGCCAGGGCCATAGACTTTAATTTTTAAATTACTGCTTCATATCTTATTTGAACAACTTTTATTAACATTTTTGCTTAATTCTCATGTAAATAGGGATTTCATATGCAAACTTGTTTTCCTAAAAATTATTTCCAAAGCTCACAGTAATTGGGTTATAGTCATTGATTTGTTTTGAGAATTGGTTAAGGCACTAAACTGTAGAAGAACTGAATTGAAAATGCTAGATGATTATTGTCATACTAGAGGCCTGGTGCACAAAAAATTTGTACACTGGGGGTAGGGGAAGGACCCTCAGCCTGATCTATGCCCTCTCACAGTCCAGGAGCCCTTGGGGGATGTCTGCCTGCTGGCTTAGGGGGCCTAAGCCTACAGGTGGGACCCCCCTCTCTCCTACTGCCCACTTGCTTGCTGCTCCTTAGTGCTGCAGTGGGGGCAGGAGAGGCTTCTGCCGCCACCGCTGCGCTCACCAGCCGTGAGCCTGGCTTCTGTGGGAGTGTACTGACCACCAAGGGATAGCTCCTGCGTTGTGTCTGCTCCCTGGTGGTCATTGTGCATCATAGCGACTGGTCGTTCCCCCTTAATGATCACTTAGGCTTTTATTATATAGACGATTTTACTCTTTAAGTGCCAACAATATTAGCTGCTCTGCTAGGAGCTTGTTTTTTTTATTTACTTTTTAAATGTTTCTTTACTTTCAGGGGAAAAAGAAACCATATGTTAATGGTACACCTCCTACGTATTTCAGAGAAGATTTAAAACCATGGGAAAAATCACCAGTACTTAAAATATCTGCTCCACAGCCCATTCCGAGTAACAGAATTGATAGTTCAAGCTCTCCTAGTTGGGCTGCTGGCTCTTTCAGGTAAGATATTCATTTTTTTGCTAGAGTCTGAAAAATATAATTCATTTTTAGTCAAATGAATATTTTTAATGAAGCATATTTAAAAATACGAATGCAGTCAAACCTCATTTTTAGAACAAGTTGTTCACAGAAAAAATGTTCAGTTTGCTATGGACAACCCATGCTGATATCTCAGCATGACCAAAACCACCTCTCTGGCAACCATCTGAAGATTAGCTATTGTTAGTGACAAAATCAAAGATTAGCACAATTTTAAAACATAAAGAGGTTATCAAGAATGCTAATATTGTTAAGGGTGTGAAAGTGCTCATAAAATGACAAACACAGGCAATTGAAGAGGTAGAAAACCTGTTGTTGATTTAAATAAATTAAAAGCAAGTAGCTGGTGACAGGAGGCAATGGTATGTGAAAAAGCAAAGATGCCACAAACTGACCTCATGAAAGAAGTACTGTAAAGAATGCTGAAAGGGATTCCTTTAAGGCTAATAGAGTGTGATTTGATAAATTTAAGAAAAGAAGTGTTTATAAATTAAAAAGTACATGAGACATGTACTGTATAAAAGAAAGGTTAAGATAGGGAATCATTTGTGAGTCTACAATGGATTAATTCAGTTTACATTATTTCTAATGGGAAAAAAATGATTGTTTTCAAACAAATTGCTTTTCGAACACCCTTCTGGAACAAATTTAATTTGAGAACCGAGATTTCACTGGATAGATTTCTAACATAATACATAGAAAATTACCTTAATGCATACAAATTACTAACCAGCTAAAATAGGCTCCTTTTTTCCCCAGATAATTTAATTACCTTTGTATTGTCATCAATGAATATTAGTAAATACTATCACACACATAATAGTGACTTGATATCATCTTTTTATGGGGTGAGGGGGTATGGGGAGGATAGTATATATTAGTTAAAAATCCCATTCAGGAAGACCATTTTGTCATTTGTAGGCTTACTTTTTTTTTGTACATTAAGGGTTATCTAAGATCTTACAAACTGTATCGTTATCACGGTTAATTTTTTAGAGGTTATGCATTTAATGTTATACTGTGCTTTTAACTTAACCTATATTTTATTCATATTTTTTAAATTTAGAAAATTCAGTTTTTAAAACTGAAGGAGTAGATATTAAAATATAGTATTCTTTTTCAGCATTTATTGAACTTTGCTTCATTTTATATACCTACTGTGGTTTATAATATTCTAAGACTGTCATTTAACTTACTAGTTATATTATCTGGGTGATACCTGTAATTACTTTGAAACATGGATTATTATGTCCCAATGTACGTTACTTCATGATCTAAGAATAGTTTAGAAGTTAGTCTCAAATGTTTTTGCCTAAGTAAACATATTTTTAAGAACATGTAGAAGAATCTTCTAATCACTAATGTTAGACTATCTTTTATTAAAATTTTTAAAAAATGTTATTGATTTCAGAGAGAGGAAGGGAGAAGAGGAAAGAGAAAGAAACATTAATACACTACCTCCTGTATCCTCCCTATTATGGGTCAAGCTTACAAAATGGGCATGTGCCCTGACTGAGTTCTCCTGGATCATGGATTGTGGCTCAATCACTGAACACACTGGCTGTGCTGGGCTACACTATTTTTAAAACATGTTTTATGAATAGCTTGGTGTAAAGTCAGAAAAATGTATTGGCTATTTCTGAAGATTGTAGAATTTTTTTCTCATTGTGGTGTCAGATAAGTTATGAATCTTTCTATTGCTTGGCATTTTTTTTTCTTTGTAAGAGTTTGTTATATTACTTACCATTATGACTTTGGATGCATTTAAATAGTTATTTATGTATGTATAAAATTAGCTTTCATTCAAAATATCTTTTTTGAAGTTGTCCACAGCTGATGAAGCCAACCTAAATTATCCTCTCATTTATAAACCTTATATATATAATTGACAGTTTTGGCGAAGTTTGGAGGTAGGACTTTATGGAAAAATGAATGCATTTTAAAGTAACTTTTATGTCTTTTAGTCCTGTCAGCCCTCCTATCATGGATCTCAGAACCATCATGCAAATTGAAGAAAATAGACAGAAATGTGGAGCTACGCCAAAGACAAATTTGGGGTTTGTTAAAAAAAAAAAGAAAGTCCATGTTGTGTTGTAAAGAATTGGAAAGACCTACAGGACTTTTCCTATTACCTTTTTTCATTTTATGATAAAGTTTATTCTAAACTCTTTTCTAGGTAGCTTACCCTCCCAATACACATTTTTTTAAATATGTTCTAAAGATTTAGTTGGGTTAATAGTCCAACTCTTGTGAAATACAGTATTAAATGCCAGAAACTTGAATTTTAAATGATCATTGTGGACTAGTTCTGATGCAAGTGTGTGTATTAGTAGTGGAAAGCTCATATGTAGGTATTACTTGATTATTGATAGTATAAACTAATATTGTCACTGTTGATTCTTGTAGTCATTTTGATCCAGTAATAGTAAAACCACATCAGATAAACAGAAAGCAACATAATTACCTATAACCTTCATTAAACAGAAATTATGTTAATTGGTTTAATTTAACTTGTAGCAAAATTATTTCTTACAAAATTGAACTTTCTCAGAGGTAGTGAAACTAATTAATTTAACTTAATTTCTAGCAAAGTGATTTCTCCTGGAGTTAAACTTTCTCAGAAACAACGAAAAATGATTGCAATGACTACCAAAGAAAATAATTCAGGAGTGAATAGCACGGAAACAGCTTTAACTGCTCCTTCAAAAACCTCAAAACCAGCACATGCATGGTATGGTCTTAATTTTTAACATGCATAGACCTGTGCATTATTAGCTTTTAAATAGTTCTTGGCTTCTATGTCTTATTTCCCCATCTTTTTAAATATTTCATTTTCTTCTTTGTTTTTAGTTAAAACAGTTCCTTGAGAAATAAAGACAAGTGTTGTTTTTGTTTGTTTGTTTTGATAGTGCATCATGGTATTCAAAAGTTTTTTGTATTTTAACTAGTGTTTATTGGAAAAGCTTTTTATAGGAGCATTCTGATTTCATTTTTTATAAGAAATAATATACAGGGATGGGTAAAAGGTTTACAGTTGTGAGTATGCAAAACAGTAGTGGAAAGCTCATATGTAGGTATTACTTGATTATTGATAGTATAAACTGATATTATTGTCACTATTCTTGTATTTTTAAATTATTTATTTGAGCACTTATGAGATTGTACCTGAGTGCATTGTGATATTCTTTTGAATTAATAAAGCTATTTTAATCAGAACCTGCATGTCTTTTTCCATATGAACAGCTGTAAATCTACCTTTGCCAACACCTGTATATTATAGAAAACTTTGATTAGAGCAAACTTTTTTTTACCACCTTAAATTCTTTGTCCTTTTGTGTGCATCATGAATATTTTTACATTATTATGTAATCAAAATTGTCAGTGTTTCTAAGGAGGGCCATTTACATAACATTGAATAAGTTTTCTCCATTAGAATTTACCCAAAATGGCAGCATTAATGGGAATAATCTTCCAGAAGCTTAGGTAGCAATTTTGAGATTGTACTTTCTGCTCCCCTCTTTTCTTTGTAACTGATTAGAATTGATTGCCAATCATTATGATGAGGAAAAGTATGGGCAGTGTGAAGGACAAGAAGAAATTCAGAACCCTGTTTCTCACAAGCATTGAAAAGGATCTTGGAGGGTACCTTTGTTTTGGGGGAATTCCTTCACTGCCTCTAAAGCCATATTTCTTTTTGTGAGAGAAAATATTTTTCCCAATTAAAATGTAAATTATTTTGAGGGAGACAACTCTATTTTGAATGCCACCAATGGGCCTAAATTGGTGTCCTATAGCCACTAGTATATCTAAAACATGATCAAAGAAAAAGAAAGCCCAAGTAAAAAATTAGGTAAAACTTTAGAGAATGGGTTTAATTCTCTCAAATCATAACATATTTAGTATCTAGAGAATTCTTTGTTTTTTTCATACTCTTGATTAAGGAAACCACATGTTTTAACTGTTACCCCATAATCCCTACAGAGGCAGTGACAAAATCAGTCTTATACATTGCCTTACCACCAAAAACAAGAACAGTGCCTTGCATGTAGAAGGTACACAGCAAATACAAACAAGGGAAATTCCCAGGATGACATTAAGGGAAGTGTAAAGATAACAGATATTCAGTAGGCCTCTTTCACTAGTCATTTTTAACCACCTTTTCCTTCTACCAGAATAAAGAAGGGGGCAATCTTCTGAGCAGAGAGAATAGTGAAAATACCTGGTATTTCCTACCACTCTACAAGTAAACTGAACTATTTTTCATATTTATGTCCTCATGCCTATTTTAAGATTTGATACATAAGATGAGACCAATGTGTGAGTCTTTTTAAGGTTTTGGGTTTTTATACTGTATCACCACTTGATGGCAGTTAGGTTTCCTTTATTTCTACTACCTCAGTGATCCTTCTAGCTCTTTTCCATTCTCCAAAACTGGTACTAGTTTTACTGTACTATTGTCTTATTGCTTTATCTTTTTGCCTTTCTAATGACATGCCTGTTCACTGTATATGTGATTTCAGGGAAAATAATTAAGGTAGTCATTTATCTGAAACTTCAGAATTGGATTTTCAAATTTACAAAAAAATTTTCCCTAGTAATCATTAGCAACATGAGGTCAGATTCCCAAGTTGAAGAAACTAAGTTTCAAAATAAATTTATTATGGCATACTAAAGAAAATTCTAAAAATGGGAAGAAAGATACCAAAAAATTTGGCCCAAATGTAATAAGGTTATTTTTCCTTGAAAGTTAATTTGGTGGCTATGACATGTAAGTAATGTTTATCATACATTTATTTGATGAAAATGTGATTGGAACATTTAAATACAAACAAATAAATAATGGTTTTTAGGGTATCCAGAAAATTTATCTAGCTGACCAATTATTGATAATTTAGTTCTGAATTATCTAAGTGAGAAGTGTCTGAATTGCCATAAAATTTATGTCCTTTTCATGATTTCTTGCAACCATAGTTTTGGTGTGTGAAGGATCTTTTATAAGTTATTTTCTCATAAATTCTTTTGAAATTATGTACTGCTATTATTTATACTCTTTAACAGTGGGCTGAGGTAACTTAATAAAAAAATATATGTAAGATATATGTTAGTATATATACATAAACAATATATATAAAAAGTAACTATTTACATATAATTTATTGTTGGTTACGGAAATTTTATCCTAAATGGCATAGATGAGAAAACATTAGAAATTTTAAGAACACATTTATATAAAATGATTGGTATTCCTGCAGTTTGATTTATATGTAGTATAAATTGAAATAATTATCATTAGGTTGTCCCTTACACCCCTGCCGGCCTGGGCATAGGCAGCCATCTTGTGAGAGCGTGAGGGGGTTAATTTGTATATTACCTCTACAGTATACATTTATTATATAGGATTAAAGTTAATGTACAATTCATTAGCAGATCACAAGTTAACGTGCATTTGCCTCTAGTTGTAATAAGGATTTTTACTAGTTTGTTCAAACATTCATTTCACCTAGTCCCGTGGTCAGCAAACTGCGGTTCACTAGCCACATGGAGCTCTTTGACCTCCTGAGTGTGGCTCTTCCACAAAATACCATGGCCTGGGCGAGTCTATTTTGAAGAAGTGGCATTAGAAGAAGTTTAATTTTAAAAAATTTGATTCTCAAAAGAAACTTCAGTCATTGTACTGTTGATATTTGGCTCTGTTGACTAATGAGCTTGCCGACCACTGACCTAGTCCATGACTCCTAGCATATAGTTGTACTCCTGCTGTTTGCAGTTAGATGTGACAGTAAGTATTAAAAGTGACTGGTTCTTATACTAGCATGAAATTCTAGCCAGTTGAATTTCAAATCTAATGTGAAAACACCAAGTGTATATGGGAGTTGGCCACTTTGCATTATCCAGCGTTTTACTTGGAGAAATAAATCTTCAGTGGAAGAAGTCTTTGTGGCCTGGCTTGATTTCTGACTGTAAATTCTTCCAAATCCCACTTAGAGCTAGCATATAAATTATAGACTAATTTCAATTATTTAACTTTTTAGAGCTAGGAATGTTGTTCATTAAAGCGAATTTTTTAGGGCTGCTTTAGCAGAGAAACAAATCTTGATTAAATTTTTGTGTGGATACAAATATCTACATGTGTTTCTTCATGAATTTCCTCTAGTTGCCAGAGCCTATGAGTTAGGAAAGTAAAGTCATAGGAAATCAGACACTCTTTCAAAGTATGGCATGATCAGTGGAAAGAATAATAGAACTCATTTGAAGAAACCTGCATAAGACATTTTATAGGTAACTACTGTGCATAAGTAATACATTTATAAGTTTATTCTTTTGTAAATACTGTTATCTATATTTACTCTTAAGGAGATGTTATAATTGAAAAAAAAAATAGCTTTTAGGGTACAGATTACCACATCAAGAAGTCCCTCAATTACCAGTATGGTGAATCTGACAACTTGTGCTTTTTATACGTATCATTGTGAAGTTTTTGGGTTTAGAGATGTGAATTGCTTATAGAAGATATTCAGCAAATTTTCTGGCAAGAGTGTTTGCCAGTATGTTCCCAAATGATTAATGATATAATACTTTACACAATAGTTACCCTGTTTACCAGTAGAAACCTTCAGATTTGTGTGCTTTTGGGAGGAGAAAGGAATTGGTAAGGAAAGAGGGAGTGGTTCTTTTGTATATATGTCTAAAATTTTTTAAATGTTCTGTGTATGTATTTATTTTGGGGAAATATTAAAGTCAAAGATAGGTAAATTCCTTTTGAAGTACATTTAGTAGGCCATGTTGCTGATACACATCTATGAAGAAAATTTCTGTCATAATGAGCTAAGATTTTACTTAGGCTAAATGACTTAAATGTGGATACAGCAGTAGAATATAGTGATTAGGCGGGGGTTCTGGAGTGAGCCTTGCCTAAATTTAATTGGTAGACCTATTACTTGGTAGCATTGTGAACTTAGATCAGTTATTTAATCTTTCTCTGTCTTTTCTTGTTTATAAATAGAGCTAAAAATAGTTCCTATTTCACAAAAGGATACTGTGAAGATTTCATAGTATCTATTTCACAGGAGGTAATATCTGGAACACATTTAGCACCATCAATATTATATAAACAAATAGTAACTTAATTTGTAGTATATTCACATGATTAACTGATTTCCTTAATATATTAAATTTTTATGACTTTAAAAAAATCTTATGTGAAGCAGTTTGTGTTCATTTAATCTTTATTGAGTAAAAGAAATTTGGTAAAAAAAAATTTTAGCTAATTTTGTTATGAATGGATGCTTACATTGTATGTTAAAACAAAGTATGAATCATCATTATTTTCCTCCCATCTTTGGCACTTGTCTTGATTTCTTATTGAAGGGAGTGGTAGACTAGATGACAAAGTATGAGTTTTGTGGTCATTAAGAATTGTGTTTAGCTCTCAGTTCTGCCTTATCTCTGGTAATTTTACGATCATTGAGATCACTGAACTTTGGTTGTACTTTATTGTGGTGATGAAAAAATACTTCTCTGACAGGATTGTTATTGTAAGGATTAAATGAGATGATGCATGTAAAAGTCTTTTGGAAATATTTGTACCTGTCTCTGACCAAACCATGAGTTCTTCAACAAGATACAGAAAGTTAGAAGGCCTTGTTTTTTATAGAGTGCTCCAGATACAGAATAGGGCAAAAGTAGGTTTATAGTTGGGAGTACGTGAAAGTTTATTCTTGTAGTAGTATTTTCCATATGAATAACTAAACCAAATACTTTTTTGCCCTACCCTGTAGTTTATGAAGTTAGTCTGGATGTGAATTTTATGGTATCTTAAAAGTATGAATTTTCCTTTTTTGGAAATTGCCCGATTAGCGTTTTATATTAACATGGTCATTTTATTTTCTGAATAAAAATGGGAAAAAATTAAAATTAGAAAGGCAAAATGAACAATAATAATGTAAGTAATTTCCTAGTCTAATGTTATAGGTTCTGAAAAGGATACAGTGTAGTTCTAGTGTACAAAATAATAACTAAAAAAAAAAAAAAATAGAAAAAATACAAAAGGAAAAAAAACACACAAAATAACTAATTTTTTTTTAAAATTAATTTTTCCAAGTCAGACTTTAGGAAGGAAAGAGATACTAAGCCTATAAACTGATTATATTTATTCATGTCAGAACTTCTGTGTTTTCATTTTCTTTTTCTCTTAAAAATGTTAGTTTTGTTAAATGTGAAAATTATGGATAGTAGCAGGTTGATATAACATTCTCTGAATCAGATACTGTTTAAAATACATAAAGTAATAGTTGATCCTGAGAACTATTATGATGGAGATGGTATTAGTATAACTATGTTATCGATGAGGAAATGGAAGCATAGAGGTTACATAATCTTCCAAGGTCAAAGCTGGTGTATGACAGAGCCAAGATTTGCATTCAGTCTAGCAACAGAGTCTGTGTGTCTAATCCTGACTGCCACCCTGTAAATTCTTTTGTAAGAGATTGTAAAATAAAAAATTGATAAGTGGATAAAAAGATTCTGATACCATAAAGTAAGTATGAAATCTTTAGAAGCTAAAATAATCTGTATAGGTAGTTTTTAATGTTTTGCGTGTTTTTTTAATTTAACTAATACTCAAACTATTACACCTATGTTGGATGTACTTTATTTTATGTTTTAGAACAACTTACATTTTATTTCCTGTATTCTGTCCATATAAAATTAGGTTTAAATTTTAAACGACTTTTTTTTGAAACATATATACACTTAGAAGTGTATGATTGATGAGATGTCACAAACTGACCAATCTTGTGCAACTAGCAATCAGATCAAGAAATAAAATTATCAGTATTATTTAGCAGAAGTAATATTTCCTCTGCTGAGCTTAATTATTTAATTTAGTGAGCATAGTTTTTTTTGTTCCTAAGATATAGTTATACTAGCTATTATTAATATCACTGTTATTCATTCTTATCACATAATTTTGATTAGTTCACCACAGTTAATAGCAAAAAATTTCAACATTGTAGTAAAAACTTTATGCAACTATAAAATTTTTGGTTTATATTCTCACCTGTGCCTTTAAGCAATGAAATTTTTAAAAAAATGAATATTTTAACATAACTTCTGTTTTCTTTTATAGGGGATCTTCTCTACACTCATTTTCATCTAAATCATTCCAGGATTTTATAGTAGAAGAAAAAAAATCTATAACTGGGCTTAGTGCAGGAGATCATGTAAAAAAAGTCTGTTTTAAAGGAATTGAAAATCCCCAGGCTCCAAAAGTTGCAAGGTAATAAAATATAAACTTATACATTTTCTACCTTAAAATTTTCTATGGTGGCTTTATGTTCTGAAATAATCTTTAAATATTTATGAGGCAGATTTTTATATATTTGGAATTAAGATGTCTATTTTCCTGAAGCTTTATTTTGGTATAA
>PVJN01007847.1:0-67715 GCA_004026805.1 Lasiurus borealis | reverse complement strand
GCATCTGAACTAAAAAAAAGTCAATAAACAAAATAAAAAATGCAGCCTTCAAGTGAATCTTAAGATAACCGTTATTAGGGAACATACCCCGTGCTTCTCTCATTCTAGCAGGTGTTTTTCGTCCAGGTGATTGTTCTATTTTTGTTTAAGAAAATTTAAAAAATACAACAACACCAACATGCATTTTTAAAATAGGATAACCTCTCTGCTTCAGATAGAAACGGGTCCCTCAAGTGAGAAAAAAATTCTGATGGTGGTGAATATGCAAGTGGCAGCTTTTTAAGTATTGGGGGTCACTGGTTGAAATTGTCTCTGGGATGGTGTGTGTATGTGATGCTGGCCAGGGCCCTAGTGCTGTCCACAGTGATGAGTGTCTGCTTCACCTTTGGGGTTGCCAGTGAACAACAGTGAGTGCTTTCCCCTGACACGTGGGCCTCACACTTGACTGTTTCCCTTTTTGTGTGCTGAAAACCATTTTCTGTGTGAGGGCTGAGAATATGACACCTTCATGATAAGGAAATATGAGATTCATATTTAACAGTAATCTAGAACTTTGCTGTTTTTATTATGTACATGAAACTCTGATTCAAGGAACATTCAGATCCAAACACGAGTTTATAAAATATATTACAGCATCTCCGAGTATGAAAAACTCAGGATAAACAGTGAAAAAAAAATGTGTATATTTCAAAAGCAAGAAGAAAGGGCAGTCCTCTGGGTGTTCCTGATAGAAACTTCAATATCAAAAGCAAGAAGAAAATTGGCTCCAGCTCAACACACACCTGCACACCTGGACCCTTGCTAGCACATGGCTGTTTTGTTGTTTTGGTTCCTGAAATTAGACTTGGAGCTGAAAATGAAGGTCTGTGTGTCACAGTGGGTTCTGGCATCAGACATAACAGTTTGAATGATGCTTCTGCCACTCCTTGGCCAGGGAACCTTGGGAACGTCATTTATCTATCAGTGTCTTATTCCTCCCTTGGGGAAGTAACCGAGATGAGACAGAGAGGGATCAGGGAGCAAACAGCTTGAAGACCATGCCAAGTGTGGAATTAGTGGAGAGAAAATAAGAGGAGTGAGACAACTCAGGACTCACAACCTGGACTGCAGAAAGATTGGAATGTGGAGAGACTAGAAAGGATATGATTTTAGAATTCACACAACAGATGCATATTGGATGCCCACTCTGCCCTGCCCTTGGGGATCTGGTGGTCAACAGGACAAACAAATGCTCTCCTAGAACTTACAGTCCAATGGAGAAGAGGCAGACAAAAACAACTGGGTAAATAAGTAAAAAAAAAGGTCAATGAGAGGAGCTAGTCGGGTGATTCAGAGAGCAACAGGGGCTCAAGGAAGGAGTGACATTTAAGCAGAGCTTCTGATGACAGATCATGCCAAGACAGGAAGGAAGAACATTCTAGGCAAATGCCCTCAGAGAAGAGGAACTGGGATGCTTGAGGGACAAAAGTAACCTCTGAATGGGAGAGCATCACGAGAGAGCTCTGAGGAATGAACAAAGGCCGGATTTTGTACATGAGTGTAGGGGATTTGTGTTTTATTTAAGTAGCAATGCAGAGATGTGCATCCACTGTGAGTGATCCCTGACGTGGGTCCCAGGGAGGAAACTGGGACAGAGTGAGGAGGCTGTGTAGAGTCCTAGCCAGGGCGATGGTGTGTTGGACCACAGTGGTCACGAAACGAAAGGCAATAGAAATGAAAGCACGTTTGTAGAAGAAGTAGCAGAGCTTGCAAACCAATGGGAAGTGGGAAGCAGTGAATAGAAAGTGACTCTGGGGTGGAGTGAGCAGGTCCTGAAGACGGTAGTGACCATCATGAACAACAAATTAAAGGCAATGGGAAGAGCTAGAATCACCTTCCGGGAATTCCAGGAGAAACTGACAGACAGTGGTTATCCAGCTAGATGGGAGGTGGATTATAGGGTGGTCATCTCAGCCAGGCTTTGAAATGTACTAGTTTCCATTCCTAGGGAGAAACACAAGTGGTAGAAAATACCTCAAGAAGGAGTTTTAGTGTGCTGGATACGAAGTGTCAGACTTTGAGTTTTTAAGTTCTTGTCTCTCCCTAAACAAAGCATTGTGAGGGTGGTTGTTATTCTACAGAACTGCACATTATAACCAGGGTCTCTCCATGAAATCTGCCAATATTCTTGATTGAAAAAATACATTAGAGATCATGTCTGTCAGAAGGGGAAAGCAAAGCTGTGAGAACACCTGACTTGTCCAAGGGCTCACCAAGTGGGTTAGGACAAGGATTGTTTGGATATGCTGAGCCCAGAACCAATGATCCTGTACACCACACTGCAGGACAGGTGTTTAAGAGGGAGCCAGATCCCATCTCTCCTTGTCCCCTACAGTACAATCTTTTCAAGTGCAAATCCTCCATCACGCCTTATAATCTAGGCTGTTCCCTGTCTCACACCAGATCAATTGATCAGAATCATTTCCCTCTAGAGTTGAGGTACCCTCCTTTCATCAGATCCCCCAGGTGATTCTGGCACTCCAACAAGTTCTAAACTGGCATTTCCATCTTCTGCGGAGTCCCATAAAGTACTTAGGATGACACCTAATCTTTGCTCAACATACATTTGCTTAGTTATGTTTCCATTAATTAATTCATTGATAAATAACAAATGCATTCATTAAACATAAACCCCTTACCCATGACCTCCTACCAGCTCTCTATCACCTGTCCTATCAGACACTCCAACACATTCTCCCGGCTTCCTTTCTGCATTGAGGGTTTAAACAATCCATGGGTCACCATTGACCAGGGACTCTGGAATATAAACATAGTGGTATGTATTAGCATTAAGTACACATTGGCTCTGTCTATCCCTGCCTGAAATTTGCTCTGAGATCTGTAAGGTTGTCGATTGGGAATGAACCATGGTGCCCACACATTTGGTCTTTATAAGACACTTCCATCAACCGCAGGTAAATGGCAATAAATGTTTTAAATTAAATTTATTGGAATAACATTGGTTGATAACATTGTATAAATGTGAGGTGTACAACTTTATAGTATGGCATCTGTTTACTCTCTTGTGTGCTCACCACCCAGTCTTGATTTCTTCCATCACCATATATTTTACTCCCTTTACCTTCTTCATCCTTCTCCCACCTTCCCACCCGCTCCCCCTTTGGTAACCACCATTTTGCTGTCTGTACGTATGAATTTGAATTTTTTGCTTGTTTTATTTTGTTCATTTATTGTCTTTTGATTTACCAGTATATCTCACCTATGAGGAAAATTTTTGTCCTTTTCTGCCTGATTTATTTTTCCTAGCCTCATATTCTCAAGAACCACCCACATTCTCACATACGGCAGCATTTCATCCTTTCATGGCTATGTAGTATTCCATTGTAGATATACACCACCTCTTTTTAAAGGACTCCAAATTTGAAGGCAATGCAATGAAGCTGATTATGACTACTCATGTCACCATCCCAACTTTCCAAGGCAGGAGCAAAGAATGGCCAGTGTCATATGGAGAAGAAGTGAAGGGGCTAGTTGTAGAGGAGAGAGAGAGAGAGAGAGAGAGAGGAGAATAGAAGAAGGAAGGAGGAGCAGGCAGGGTTTTAACACTTGTCATACACCAGACATG
This sequence comes from Lasiurus borealis, assembly GCA_004026805.1. Lineage (NCBI taxonomy): Eukaryota > Metazoa > Chordata > Mammalia > Chiroptera > Vespertilionidae > Lasiurus > Lasiurus borealis. The sequence continues at coordinate 64,090 of PVJN01007847.1, read as the reverse complement.
CTTTATCTTGCTAAATTAGCATAGTATTTCTATAAGGTATGCTCAATTAATGTCCTCATGCTATAGGTAAGAAAACTGATGCCCGAAGTTAAATAATGTGTCAAAATTCATACAGCTGACAGAGAGAGGCGCAGGAGTCTCTAATCCCAGAGCACAAGCCTGTAGTCACTGTGCCAGACTATATTCATGTATTCTTGTCTTCCAGACCCATAGAACTACAGTGTCTGTCAGAGTGTATCTCCCCCAATCTTGTTCCCTATCAAAACTGCACAGCTGCTAACAAGAGGAGAGCAATACATCGATCCCAAACTGTGAAATGACTTCACACCTTGAGAGAGCTCCTGGAATGCATGGTCAGACACGCTGGAGACAGTCATGCATTTGGGAGCAAGCCCAGACTACAGAGACCTCAGCACAGGGGGCCATCAGGAACTGTGTCTGAGGCAGCCACAGGCCTCTTTGATAGATACCATGCCTCAGACTCCCACCCCACAGCTCCATGGATGGCAGAGCTCATGAGGGCAAAGGGCGAGTTGGGCTATGCTATCAGCTTAGGAGTTCTCTGGCATCCCTTGATTGGTTAATGTATTCATTCCACATGCTTTGTCTTTGCATTCTCTGACTTCTATTTTTTGCCACTTTTTGCATCCCAGAACCTCAGAGCATTGTTTGTTAGCTATCACAAGATGGGGGGAAGGGGGAGGTGGAGGGGAGACAAATAAAACAAATAAAACAGAACATCAAGCCTTTTTGTCCCAATCCATCATTTTCATTGTTTTTTATCAAGATTGAGTAGACATAATCAGTGCTCACCTTCTGAGGGTGCTATTGTCAGTAATTACAAAGACAGGCATCTGATCTTTGATTGTATGGAACTAGAAGAAGTTAACCCTGTCATTTCTGACCGGAAAGATTGGTGTGACATTGCACTGGGTGTCTAAGGTGTATTTGGGATCATCCTCAGGTGTTTGTTTTGCCTCTCTCTGAGGGAACCCAGACTCTGTGCAGATCCACTCTGTGAAGATCCACTCTTTGTCAAAGTGTCATATGGGAAGAAGATAATTTTAAACTTACATTGTATCAACTTCATGACTGCTAGGGTGGGTAATTCAAACACTGTAGAGTGAAGTGTGTGAAACATGTGCTTTGGAATACAACAAATTTGGGTTCAGATTCTAGCTGTACTCTTCATTATCTTCTTGGTTTTACTTGGACCACCCCTGATCTTAAGTCCCCACAAATGTAAAAGAAGGATAATAATGGTCCTCACCTTGGGTAATTGTAGGGAAGATAAAATGGGATAATCCATCTAGAGAGCTTAGTCCAGTGCCTGATACGGAGTAAGTGCTTTAACAAACAGCTTTTATGTTAGAATGTACATTCTCCAGAAAACCCAAATGGATGGGAGGGATGCTGGTATGCACTGTGTACAATATAGTGCCATTGTTTGATAAACTGAGAGTCTGTCTAGCAGTTTATTGAAATGGTGACTGGTGTGTGCCCACTTCCCCAAATGGTTATCTCTTGATGTTCATTCTGGACGTCAGGGCTAAGGCACCATTGCTTGATCTTGTGAACAACTCTGGGAAATCTGTAGGCAATGTCTTGTATTAGACAAATCCAGCAGTGAGGCAAACCATTGCCTAAAATAAAATATGAGCAGAATTGTCATACAAATATGTTTGGACTTTAGAGAGAAATTCAGAGTGCAATCTGGCCAGAATTTTCAATATGATAAAGAGCAATTTTCTTAACCACGATATTATATCTCAACAACAATACCCATGGTAATATTGGTTGTTAACATCTTGTGAGTGTATAGGATGTACATGATACTGGGCCAAATGCTTTATATGCATATCATCTGTATGCCACTATTATTTTCTAAATGAGAAAATTGGAGCTCGGGTAAGGTAACTAATTAGTCCATAATCAACTATATATATAAAAGCTGAAGCAATAGAAAGATCTGTTTACTGGTCACTATGACATGCACTGACCACCGGGGGGCAGACGCTCAATGTGGGAGCTGCCCTCTGGTGGTCAGTGTGCTCTCACAATGGGAGCCCCACTCAACTGACAGGCTCCTTTAAGGCTGCCTGCTGCTTTGCACACTACTACATCCCTCTGGAGATGTTGGACTGTCAGTTTTGGCCCCATCCCCTAAGGGGTCTGGATTATGAGAGGGCACAGGGCAGGCTGAGGGACCCCTAGTAGAAATAATAAACCCCAAGAATTAAAACTTGACCCAAATAAATGTGACACCCAAACTCACACTCTTAACTATGAGATGTTGGTACTTGGAGTCCAAACACTTGAATTCAAGTGTCAGCTTGCTGGAGCCTTAATCATAATCCCTGACCTCTCAGAGCCTTGCTTCCCTCATCTGCAAACCTGGAATAGAATGCCATCTTCACAAAATTATAAAGATCTAAAGAGAAAATGCACCTAAAATATTTTTGTACATTATAAGAATTATGCAAGTGTTCAGTGCCACACTTTACTTTGCCACCCAATAATAGATCCTTTTTGGATTGTGCTCAGGGTTGGGAATTTACAAGTTTGGCAACTTTTGACGAAAAGAATCAATATGCTGTCTCTTTAAAGAGGAATTAGTGGTTATAAGAACTGACAATCCATTTAGAGATTTGTGTTTCTCAATAGCATGCAATGAGACCATTTTCTTTCCATTTATAAGAATATGTATGTGCTTAAGGGATGACGGATTCAACAGTCGGGTTGTTTGCTGTGATTTGTATGCTCTGGGGATACGGAGAGTCAGGAATGTAGGAAAATGGCAAATATGAAATAAAAGCTCCAGTGGGGAGGTTTTGTGCCACCCTTTCAGTTGTCTGGCTTAGAACAGGGGCGTCCCCAGGAGTTCTTGGGTCTTGCCGACCCTGATATTTTTTGCAGATTTATTGGCTTTTCTAATAATGGCCAATTCTGCTGCTCCCAGCCCTTAACAATATGCCTCCTATCCTCAATTGACCTTTTGAACTAAATTTGTGAAAATGGATCCTCCATGAGTTTGGTTGGGGCAGCGAGCCCAGACACTGTCCGGTTGCACATGATCACCTCCGCCTCCACTTCGCCATCGTGTTGATCTGGCAGCTTAGATTTTCTAGGTCAGTCCCTATTTAGAATGGAGTTTGCTGATGTTCTTCTAAGTGCACTTGTCGGATTATGTGTCCTGGTTTGTGAAAAGGGCCTTCATGCAAAGGGGAGTGGTTAGGGGTCTTAAGAGCTCTGAAAGCACCTGATATGGGCCAAGTGGGTATCTGCCTCACCCATGTCCTCTTCAGGCTCATTGAAGAAGCTCCACCCAGATATTCTCTTCTCCTGGACTTCATTTTCTCTCCCTTCTTTGCCTGCTTAACACTCATGTATGTTTTTGAACCCAGTTATTTTGTCTCCTCTTCAAGGAGAACTTTCTTAGGCTCTCTGACTAGGTCAAGAACCTTTCCTATTGCCTGACTCAATGTGCCTTCATTTGTAACTCCCAACGTCATTCCAGTTTTATGTACATATTTTCATATAAGATTTGATTCCTGACTCTCTTTTCTGAAAGACTTTAAATATTATGAGAAGAGGATCATCCATGGTTTTTGCATGACTTATGTACAATAAGCTTTTAACAATGACTACATGAATGAATGAGTGAATGAATGAATGAATGAATCAATCAATCAATCAATCAATCAATCAATCAGTGAGTTACAAGGCCAGCCCATCAGGACATTTCTATTCCTACAGGTAGGCTGACATCCCTGCTATAATGGACAAGGGTGTAGACTTGCATTAGCCTACTCACTGCACCTGTGTCCCAGCTTAAACCTCTTCACCCATCCTGGATGCTCTCAGAATATAGGCTTTCTACAACACCCATTTCCTCCTACCCTCTGCAATCTCATTTAACACCTTGCTCAAGTTCTACTCCAAAAGTTCAGCCAGGCTGGAATTATTTTCAGGTGTTGAAATTTGCCCAACATTTTTTCTCCTTTGGGGACTCTTGCACATGCTATAACTCTAATCCCAGGCACTATTTTTAGATCTAAAGGTGTAAGAGCAATTAAACTACATGCAAGAAGTTACGTTTAATTAGAACCAAACCAAGACACTCAAAAGAGCCGATTGGAAGCGGGGCAAGGGGAGACAGAAGGGAAGGGCAGCGTTAAAGGGTCATGGCAGGGTTAAAGGTTCAGGGCAGGGCAGTGGAAGACTCTTGATACCAAAGGTATTTTCAGGGAGAACCTAGCTTCAGCCTGATCCTACAGAGTGCCCAGGAGTATTTTTTGTGCCAAAGATGATTTCACAAAGAGTCTTAGGCCCACTGCTTACATCAGTCTGCCTTTGGCCACAGACTCAGACTGTTCCTGGGAAAGGATTCTAGCCCTTCTTACTCCTAAACTCCCACCCCACCCCCACTCCAACCTCAGGATTTCTTTGGCTCCAATAGTTACTCTAGGTCAAGTTCAGTCCTTTGGAGAAAAATAAAAATCAGGTTTTGAGTATTAGCTGCCAATGCCCATAGCAACCTGTAATGTCTTATCCATATGGGGAGGACTCAGGGGGCTCCAACTTTGAAGAAGCATAGAACCAGAAAGACATCCAAAGTTGAAGAGTTGCTTTGTAAACAATAACCTCTATCTTTATCATATCTGACTAGAGGCCTGATGCATCACTGCACTCATCAGCTATGAGCTCTGGTCAGGGCTTCTGGCTGAGCAGTATTCCTGTGGGACACACCTACCATCTGGGAGCAGTTCCTGCGTTAAGTATCTGCCTTCTGGTGGTCAATGTATGTCATAGAAACTGGTAGTTCTGCTGTTGGGTCTATTTGCATATTAGCCTTGTATTATATAGGATTAGTTTCAAGTCCACAGGATCCCCTTTATCTCTTTGTCTCCTGCCTAAGTCTCTTATTTACATACCAGGCTCCAGGGGCCTTCTCCATTCCAGGAAGATGTTTCTTTTATAGTGTTGACATAAGAGCTGAACCCCCACACAGGGAGAGAAGGTAGTCCGCACATCCCATGCCCTCACATCTCTGTCATCCATCTCTTATGGGGTTTAGGGACATGGCCTCTATACCCGCCTTCCGATAGGGATACATCCAGTCAAGGATTTCAACTGCATCCCTCCCTTTTTCAAAAAATTTATCTTTATTGTTCAGATTATTACAGATGTTCCTCTTTTGTCCCCCCATAGCTCCCCTCCACCTGGTTTCCACCCCATAGACCCTCACCTCCCCCCATCCTCTTCCATAGGTGTAAGCTCTTTGTCCAATCTCTTCCTGCATCCCCCACACACCCTGCCCCCTGAGAACTGTCAGTCTGTTCCCTTTCCATGCTCCTGATTCTATTACATTCACTAGTTTGTTCTGTTCATTATATTTTTTGTTCATTTGATTTTTAAAATCACTTGTTGATAGATATGTATTTGTTGTCACTTTGTTGTTCATAATTTATTTATCTTTACCTTTTTCTTCTTCTTCCTCTTCTTAAAGAATACAATTCAGCATTTCATATAATACTGGTTTGGTGCTGATGAACTCCTTTAGGTTTTTCTTGTCTGTGAAGCTCTTTATCTGACCTTCAATTCTAAATGATAGCTTTGCTGTGTAGAGTAATCTTGGTTGTAGGTTCTTACTATTCATCACTTTGAATATTTCTTGCCAATCCCTTCTGGCGCCTGCATAGTTTCTATTGAGAAGTCACCTGACAGTTGTATGGGTACTCCCTTGTAGGTAATTGTTTTACTCTTGCTGCTTTTAAGATTCTCTCTTTGTCTTTTGCCCTTGTCATATTAATAACGATGTATCTTGCTGTGGTTCTCTTTGGATTCCTCTTGTTTCAGGTGCTCTGTGCTTCCTGGACTTGTAAATATATTTCTTTCACCAGGTAGGGGAAGTTTTCTATCATTATTTTTTTCAAATAGGTTTTCAATATCTTGCTCTCTTTCTTCTTCTGGAATCCCCATAATTTGGATGTTGCTATGCTTGAAGTTGTCCCAGAGGTTCCTTATACTATCTTCATATTTTTGGATTCTTTTTTTCTTTTTGCTCTTCTGATTAGAAGTAATTTGCTTTCTTCTATTTCTTTCATTTGTAACATGTTAATTTGTCTCTGCATTTTGGCTGCTTCCCTGTGTTTGTTTCTATGTATTGGGTAGCTGCTAAATCTCCTTGAATTGATAGAGTGGCCTTGTGGGGTAGGTGTAGGTGTCCTATAGGGCCCAGTGGCTTAATCTCCCAGTCACCTGAGGTGGAAACTCTTGGTGCTACCCCTTTATGGGCTGTGTAGTTAAGCCTTGATTGCTGTTGGTAACACTAGGAGGAATGACCTCCCAGCCAGTTGGCCGTGAGGACCAGCTGGGTCTACAATGGAAGAGCTGCCATGCAGGAGACACCCTTATGGGACAGGACTTGCTTCATTGGGCCTTTGGTACTCACTGAGTCTGCCTCTTGAGTGTGTCATTTATGGATGTAAAGAGTTGTAATCTGGTATGGTCTCACACTGACCACTGGGACACCGGCTCTTGCATCTCCAAGGAGGTGCAAAGTCAGCCACTGCCTTGGGCCACCCAGCAGGAGCTACAGAGAGATCTGCAGATTGCTCCTCTTTGTATGAAGTTTGGAAGTGCCCAGCTTTGTAGCAAGGCAGCTGCTGCTGCTGGATTGATTGCTTTGGGGCTCCTTGACCCAGCTGCTGACTGTTTGAAAGGCTTTAGGGTGAGAAAGGACAAGCCATTCATATGCAAAATCTGCTGTGCACAGCTTGGGTGGGGTTGTAAATTGGGTGGGGAAGGGTCTCAAGTAATTACCAGGGCCCAACAAACAGCAATGGCTACCAGTCAGACCTACATTGGAGAGGTTCTAGCACAGGAACAATGATCGCTGTGCACCCCTCAGTCTGAAAAAAAAGCTGCCCTTATGTTCCTGTCCCAATTCCAGACAGTCTTGTTTCTTTCCATATGTGCCTGGGTCCACCAGAATCTCACCTGGTACTGGAGTTCAGAGCAAGTGAGAGCTTGTAGCTCCCTCTTGATTAAGAAAAGCAGCACACCTGGGTGCCAGCACGTTCTGCACCTCCACACCTCCTACTGGTCTCAATGTGCTTTCCTCATCTCTCTAGTTGTAGAACTTCCACTCAGTCAGCTTTCCCACAGTTCTGGATGATACTGTTCTGTCTTTTAGTTGTGATTTTGATGGGGTTGTAAGAAGCAGCAGTATATGTGTTTAGTGATGCCGCCATCTTGGTTCCTCCTTTTTTGTTTATTTATTGTTTCAGGGCCAGATGTCAGGTACTAAGGTTGAGACAGAAGCGAATGGCAAATTGAATTTCCCCTTGTAATCTTGGGAAGGCAAGTCGCTCCCCTCTCCTTCGGATGTAGATGACTGAGCGCTGCAGACTCACTCATGATTCCCCAGGCTCACTGTTCTTCAATACCTCTCTCCCTACAGTGCTCCCTCCCCACCTGAAACAGTCTCCAGCAGCCTCCATGTCTGTACCCACATAAATAAGTCTGTATTCACACATGTGAGAATATATAGCTATCACAGTACTGTGTGGGCATGCATACGTGCCAAGGAAATGTAACAGACTGTGCTTATGTGTTTGTAGGTATATAGTAAGTTTGCCACAGATTAAGGGTGAAAAAATGAAGCCATTTGTTGATTCAAACCAATTTTTCCCCCTTGAGTTAGTGCCCAATCTGTAGCTAAGAACTGCTGACTACAGCATTTTTCCGAGTAGATCCCTCCTCCCCCAGTGACAGTTAGGACCTGAGTCCTGCCTGATCTATGTAGCCACATTGTTCAAATTACAAAGCTTGGGTGACAGACCTCTCTATTTTGTGGGAGCCCCCCACACACCTGTCATCAGATAGGAGCGAGAATGCAGAAGTCATCACTTTACTTAGAAACTCGGCAGATGATTGAAATTATTTCTTACTACTAATTCCCCTTTTAGTGGAGATAAGCCGCTTTGTTCAGCTGTAAATGAAACATTAGGGTATTAACTGTGGAGCCAGAAGTATTGGGGAAGCTAAGATTTTATCTGCAGTAGGAACATTTTGGGCAATAAATTGTTTTGTTGGACAGAATACTAAATCTCTTGAGTTACAAAGAAGCAGAGCTCATTAAGGGGGATGCTTAAAGCAGGGAGAAAAGACGAGACAAAAGCTTATTACCTTTGTTGTGGGGATTGGGGGTGTGTGCAGGTTCTCATGTATATGTAGCATGGAGGAATTATGCAGCACCGTTATTAAAGATATGTGTCTGTAGACTTGCAAACGCTCTATGAATATGTCCAAGGGACAGATACATTTCTGAAATATCAATAGCAATCTGCAATAACTTATGAATTTTGGAGTACATATTTATCCTCAAAGACTGTTTTTTTGTTTCCTGCGGGTGAAATTCCCGTCTCTTTGCCACATCCTTCAGATTAATCGGCTGGCATGGTTACATAAATGTTTGTAATAGAGAAGAGTAAGTGCTGGAGTGATCCAAAATATTGTCACAAAATACACACCTAAATTAAGATAATTATGTGTTGAGAACATTGATCAGCAGGGCTTCGAAGGGAAAGAAGCATCCCCAGGATGGGGAGGAGGGCTTTTGGGGGCACTGGGTTGTGAGTAGTGTGGTATGGGCCCTGTTAGGGGTCCCCCAGCTTGGAAGTGCCAGGGGAGGGGCATGAGTGCTGATCTCAACAGCCATGACAGAAGGGGAAGGAGAGGTAGCAGCTGCTCTGCGGGTAGTAGCCCTCAGCTTACCTCCAGGAGCAGGGCTGCTTGATCCAGTTCCCTATCTGCCTGTATCTGCCACTCCTAGCCTTGGGAGAAAGATGACCTGAAAGCACTGCAGGGGCGAAGCTCACAGAGAACAGGCACCGGCAGGCATACCTCTGTTGCAGACAGGTGGGCATTTTATGAAAGCAGTGTCAGGGTTCTGCATTTTTCCTCAATTTCCTCCCTAAGTGAATTCAGAGCATCTCTTCACAGACTCCTACCCTGAAGGTTATCGTGGCTATTGCTGCCTTTTCCTGCATGCCTAGGTCCACTGGTGATGCTCCGGACCCAGTCACGGGAGCCCCTCCTGGGGCCCACTTCCCACTCTGGACCTACGATGAGTTCCAGCTCTGTGCCTCCCCTTCCTTCTTTCTCTCTACAGAAATAAGGGCAAGTGTTTTAAAGCTGAGAGGAAGCCAGCAGGGAAACCAAGTGCAGAAAACACACATGAGGATTCACCTGAGCTCTGGGGAAACACCGAGGCCTGACTGGCTCTGGGAACTCCTAGCAGATGAAAAATGAGAGCTTATTTGTGCTTGAGCAGCAAAGAAACCATTAGTTATTTAATTAAAAATGAGCTGCATTGAAGATCTTTAAAAAAATTTGAAAAAGGTGTCTTCTTTGTCTTCCATCTCTTGGTTATAGAAGACAGAGCCAGGCAGAGATTCCAGAACTGAGGCCGCAGTAGAATAGAACTGCCCGAGTTGTGTTTATATCTAGGATGTATTTAAAACCTGAGTCAAGTCACAGCGTGTTTGACTTGTCATTCATTTTATAAGTAACTTTCAGGACCACTTACCCATTGGCTAGAGGACACCAGCCTGTCAGCACTGCTTTAAGGGAACCCCAGGTATCCCTTGATTAATTTCTCATGACTGTCATTTTGAGTCATCTTGAGATGAGTACAAGCATAGATCTACATAGAAGGGACTAGAACCCACTGTGACAGAAGTTACCTCAGAGCCTTGCATCCCCTTATGGACCTTAAAATTGGTACCAAATAGTGATAGTGGCAATGGAGGGAATTAAAATTAATATTTTTTTTCAAAATAGTGCCCCCATTATTGAGACTCTACAGATGAACTTAATGGTAAATTACTCCAATGTAAAATGGCATTTACATAGGAAAAACCATCCTGGAACCCTAGAATGGTTGTGGTGTGTACATTTTTATATATTTACCCCACCTTAGACTCATAGTTCATGTATTGGGTTCATGGTGGCATGAACACTGGTGCTTCTATCTGTGTCACAAGCTACAAAACCCTGAAAAAATCTGTTAGTCTGCCAGAGCCTCCATGTACTCATCTGTAAAATGGCATGAATGAACTACTCGATTAGTAGAAATTATAAAATTTTCCAGCTTAAGGAGCAATGATAGATTTATTTTATAAGCATCTAAGCTTCTCCTGTGGTCTTCAGTAGACCAGCCCACCTTCTCAGAGTGGCTGTTCGATGGTTTCAGTTCCCACTCTGCTCTGTTTCCGGCATCATTTGTGAGGATTTGAGAAAGAGTGTGCAGGGTTGCACATGGAGGAAGTGCCTTTTGTGTGCCCATTTCACAGGAACTAGAGCATTACTGGGGAGTATCTCAGACCTACACTAAAAGCACAGCTATTGTTACCAGACAGCCTGTCACAGTGGAAGGAGCATAGGTTGAATCCTATATGTTTTCCTTCCCGGCACCCCCGGGTGACACTGCAAAATTTTTAATCTTGCTGGGTCTCAGTTTTTTCATCTGCAAGATGAAGACAGAGAACTGTCTGCAATTCAATGACTGCTGCGATTGCTGGAAGCCTCTAGAAGCTGACATGGGACACATTCTTTCTCAGGAGATAAGGAAGGCTATGGAAGTTTACAGAAATAACGATAATGGTCAAGCATTTCATTCATGCTTAGCATATTAAAGAATCTCAACAGGTGATGGTTATTATTACATTAATTTAGGAATAGAGATCAATGGGTAACTTTCAGTAGAGTCCAGAGCTAAGGGCAGGTCTTCAACCACACATCTGACCTTGATGTTGGCTCTTTGAGCCCTATCTGGCAGATGACACCTTCAGATTTCTAGCCTTCTGAGAAACTTCCTGGGGAGGACACTCCTCATTCTCTCAGGAGTCTGCTAGAGATTGGAAGTTGAGCTTATGAGGTACTGATGCAGTTGGTTGGTCAGGGGACTCTTGCAGTGACTGATGTGTAGAGACTAAGTGGAGCCCCAGCTCTGCCCCATGTGCTGAGGGGCCTGATCAGACTACATGAAGAAGGTCATCCTGAAATGACCCCTTCCAATTGTGATCCTTGAACTAAAGTTGAGCTAAAGGCCTCCCATTTAGCTTTTAGAGCTACCATAGCAAATGGGCTCCAACTTGATGGCTTTAAACAACAGCAAGTCTGGAAGCTAAAAGTCTGGTATCAATGTCAGCAGGCCCAGTCTCTTCTGAGAGAGAATGTGTCCCATGCCAGCTTCTAGAGGCTTCCAGCAATCCCAGCAGTCATTGAATTGCAGACACTTCGCTTCCGTTTCTACCTCCATCTTCACATGGCCTTCCTCCCTGCTCCTCCTCCCCTTCTATCTCTTAGAAAGATCTGTCATTGGATTTAGGGTCCAGCCTAATGCAGAATGGTCTTATCTCTATATCCTTAATTACATCTGCAAAGACCCATTTAACAAACAATATCGCATTCATGGGTACTGGCACTTGAGATTTAGACATACTTTGGTAGTAGGGGAAGGGAGTTCACAGTTCACATTTTTTTATGAAGAAATAGTTCAATTTAACTGTGATCACTCAACAACAATGACAATAAAACGAGGTAATATTCTTGGGCACTCACTGTATGCCAGGCATTGTGCTGGTTGATTCTATGCACTGGCTTTCCTACTTATCTCAGCAATGCTTCAACTTGGGTACTAACTCTTTCTCTATGACCCTTACACAGCAAAGGTCATTTTTCTTAGCTACCTAAGCAGAAAAGAGGCACAGCTGATTTCCTAACCCAGTTTTTCTAATTTTAAAGTCTATGCTTTGAACCATCATGAAGGAAGAGTTCTCAAACTTTGTCATGTATAGGAACCGCCTGGGGATTGTTAAAATTGTACTTGCCCCTAAGCTCCATCTCCAGAGATTCTGATTCTGTAGGTTTGGGGGCAGGGTGATGGTCCACATTTAAAATAACTGCATTATATAACTGCCCCCTCTTTCCTCCCACTGAACCCATTACTCAGATGATTGCAATCTCAGCCCAGGGTCTAGAAGACTGATTCAGATGATCCTGAGGACAGAAATCCTCAAAAGTGAAAAAACAAACAAATGACGACAACAACACACACACACACACACACACACACACACACAAGAGAGTCCAAATTGCTTTTTAGGTAAAGTGCCCTTGGTTCTCAGCTTTCCCCCCATGCACACCCCTGTCCTGGTGGTGCAAACACACATTCTGTGTTACTGTCCATGGGCAGTAGGAGGTGTGGAAATTAGTGGTGTTGCTTCTAGGCCTTTTCTAAATGTAAATCTGCTTACTCTTCAGGCATTTGAAGCACTTGAGCACATGCACACAATTAGGGGGAGAAGGCCTTCTGCAAGGCACAACAGAGGAGCCATAGTCTTGCAGTCATCCAACCAATTAAAAATGTGTTTCATTCCCAGAAGCATGGCGGCTGGCCATGTGGTGTGGAGTGGTCTTGCTGCCACTGATGCACAGGCTTGCTAATTGATAGCTAATTGATTTAAAGAATCTTCTATCATCTCAGAAAGCAGTGTGGATGATGATCTTTGCTGCTGAGGAAGTAAAACTTAAGTGTCACACAGCATAATTGCTCTTTATTTCTAACAAGTTGCCCAGCCAACTTTGGAGCCATTCATGAAACCTGGGAACATGGAGGGGGAAAAGTATGTAATCTGGCTCAATGTAGCTGATTGGAGAGGGTTTATCTTAAAAATAGCCCCAAGACATCCCAGGAGAACTTGTGTGAAGAGAGGAAACAAGCAGTGGTATTAGAAAATCAAGAAGAGTTAAGCTGCCTGGTAAAGTTATTTTTATAAATTGTATCTTCAGTGTATTTATTTTTAATCACACAGTAGTTGGAATAAATCTATTCTCTCTGTGAAACAACTCTACATAAATATGCAAAAGTAAAGAGCAAAAGGTGAAGGTTGCCAAATTTTGACTAGCCTCCAGATCTCATTGCTTTCCTCAAGGAGGTAACCTTTAAAAATAGTTAGGAGTTATTCTAGACATTTCTCTGATAAACTTTCAAACTCAGCTGAAGATAACAGTGGGTGCTTTGGAAAAGCCATGTGAGGGAAAAACAGATTAATAAATAGATGCATAACCAAACATGTTGATAGAAAGATTAGACAGCTGAAAAATAGAAAAAAATGGGTGATAGGTAAATAGATAGATAGATAGATAGGCAAATAGATTGGTGATTTATAGATAGGTGATAGATGATAGATAGATAATAGATAGGGAGATACATAAATAGGTAGATAATAGATAGATGATAGATAGACAGATGATAGACACATAAACAGATAGATAACATATAGATGATAGATAGGTAAATAGATAGATAGATGGATAGATAGATAGATGACAGTTTAGGATACAAAAGTCTGGGCAACAAAAGTCTTGACTTGCTGGTTACTCCCTGTGTGATACTGGGATTAGAATAATTATTGTTTAGCTTCTGTGAGCCCAGTTTTTATATATAAAGTGGAAAGGGGGGGGGGTCTCTGTTGCTTGCCTCCAGAATTGAAAGTGAGAGTGAAGCTTCAATGATAGCATGAATTTGAAAATGTCATACATGCATCACCAAGAGAGGTAACATACCCAGTTCCTTCCACATGTTATAATTTAGCAGAGGCCTAAAAAGTTTGTAAATGGCTAAGGAAAATTAGATTGTCATGTGAAAAATGGTACTCAAGAAGTTTCTCGCCAAGTTCATGTCCTATCTCACTGAGGTTAAATCTCAAAGAGAGGAACATCCTGTATTAATCATGCATCCATGTTTAGCTGGTGGGTGTTTTCTCATCTCCCCTTTAAAAAGCTATTTTTATTTTATTCTGTTGGGTTTAGATTTTAAGGATACAGAGTAACATATTGAAAATGGTCACATTATATTCTAAAGTAAAGGTTTAATTGAAACATAGAATGGATTTTTGCCTAATTGAAAAAGTGTGTGTGTGTATGTGTATCAGAACTCTAGCTGTGATAAGCAACTCTTTGAAAATATGTTTAAAAATTCACAGTCTTGTCTGAAGACTAACCTGTGAGGAAGGATGAATGAACTTACTCAGTCCCATACATTGATAAGTGCCTGTAGTGGTGGTTAGTTAAAAAAAAAAAAAAGTAATTTCCTTTTGAAGTGAAAAATAAGCATGTTCCTGAGCCCCATCATCAATATTTAATAATTTCAGATGAAAGCATTGTCTTTAGCTACAAATGATTCCATTTTATAAATGTGGTCTCAAATACAATTATTAAAATACAAATATCCCACCCTCCCTTACTGAGAATTTCCCTCGTGGGATAGGACTGGACAGAGATTCCTTGAACTTCTCAGGGGATGGTGGGAGAACTAGGGCTGTGGAAAGATGCTATCTGTGTTTTCCATGTCCTGAGGCATCATTTGAATATGACTGGCTTCCAATGCGAAACATATAAGGCTGTCCTCTTAATTATAGTATTTCATATGAGCCTAATTTGATAGCTACTGACACACAATATGCTAAATATTTCATATAATGTGACTTGGAGAAGAAGGGAACCATCGTCCTTGAGAATCCCGCTGGATAGGTCATTGTAATTTAGGATCTCGGCATCCACAGCACTTAACTGTCTTTGATGTGATGCTACCAATGGTGCAAACCATGGCCCATAGAACAGGGAGACTTGGAGGTGACTCTGGACATATTGCAGCTCATTTGCAAATCTGATCGTGAAGGAAATGCCGAGCCTGGAGGCCCACATTCATGATGCCATTTTGCCATGGAATGGAGTTTTGTTTCCCTTAAATTATCCAACCATTTCTTATAATCCCTCCTCATTAGATTGTGAAGAACTAACTTCCATAAGAGATAGTCTCAGTGACTGAGGTGCTCATCTTGAGCTACTTTAAAGTCATTCTCCATTGTCTTCTAAAAAATGACCAATTAATGACATTGGGCACATGCATTATAAATGGATGTGAGCAACAAATATATTCCAGGGTTGCCTGTTTGTGCTGCAGTAAATCTTTTAAAGAATGTCTTATCTCACATTATACCAAAAATAGTATTTTGAGTTACATAATTTTAAAAAGCAACTGGTATTATTCCCATTTTATCTGATGAGAAAGACAAATACAAAGAGATAGGTATTTATTTAAGGTCATTTCACAAGTCACTGAGGTTCCCAAACTTCTGACACCTGGTGTGACCATGTCTTACAGGTGAATAATTACAGCTCCTGCTAGCATGTTCTGGGCACTTTCAGGTGTCAAACACCATGTAAGGTAGCTGGTATGTGTGGCCCCATAGACAGGGACTGTGATCTTCCCTGCTCTACAATTCCAGGAGAAAAGTTCATCCTAAATCACTTGAATCAGTGACTAGGACTAATTCTTTGAGGCTAGCCTGTTTCCCACTAGGCTATGCTGCCTCCCTTGGAAATATGTAGTGAATCTGGATTTTAAGAGAATATTATTCCACAAAGTTGAATATTTTATTTTTCTACAAATAAACTTGTGTGTGTGTGTGTTATACATATACCATAGATATATCATATATATAATATTGTCCACCTTGATGTTTTGATTCATTATCATTATAAAATAATGTAGTGAGGATGTGAAGAAAAGAACACCCTTAATTGCTGTTGTGGGGATGGAAATTGGTGCTGCCACTATGGAAAAAAGTACACGTGTTTGTCAAATGATGAAACACAGGACTGCTATATCTGTTTCTATAGAGATGTAGAGAGATGCGCATCCCCACATTCACTGCAGCAGCGTCCCTGATAGCCGAGACATGGAAACAACTCCAACGTCTGTCAGCAGGTAAACAGATAAAAAGAATGTAGTACATACACCTAGGAATATTATTCAGCTTTCAAAAAGGAAGGATTTCCCAACATATTCTTCAATTCACCGAATCTCTCCTCCAGGACTTTCTCAGGTAGAATGCAGTGTGGAAATGTATGTGAGCTCCCTGGGGTGCTGATGTGGGTTGGTGAGCAGGTAGCAGCCAGGGTGGAGTTAGTTCCTGGCTCAATGCAGCTTATTCCCAGTGAGAGAGGTTGGGTATGTGCCCCCTTCCTCCACCCTACCCCTTTGAGTAGAGTGGACTCCTGTCTGCATGTAGAAAGCTACCTGCCCAGGCACAAAGGGTATGGTTTCGGATGTGTTCATAACCCTCACGAATGTGTTTTTAAAGCTGGGCTGGCAAGCTTGCTGGGCTGCAGGGAGATTGTTTCTGAAAGGATTCTCGAGAAAGGCCTTTTGTGAGCTGCAGTTGCAATTTCTTTCCCACCGTAGCCATGGAGTTCTCACAGATGCAGCAGTGTTTGCTCTGTGCTTGGTAAAGGAGGGAGGAAACAGCAGGAAGATGCCAGCATAGAGGTAGGGACTCTGATGGCGCCCCTGCCGCAGATCTTGGCTGCTGGGAAGCCTTCAGCTGTGATGAGATCTGCAGATGCAGCAGCCCAATCCTATCCAGGGCGCTGTGCAGTGTTTTCCCTGGTCCACCAGGTGCTGCCAGAGAACATTGAGCAGCACCAAGCTCAGCAAAGGGTGTTCACAGCTGCTCTGGAACACGCAGCTGCTCAGAAGGAATGAAGGCAGCAATTCAATGTTATGCCGGACTCTAACCACCCTCCTCCATGACAATGTGCCTTTGTGCCAGCCTCACGCCTCACAGTGCAAATCAACACATGTTGTGGCACACTTTGAGCTACCTACACATTCTCCCCTGGGAGGAAGGAGACCAAGGAGACTCAGCTAGATGGTGCTGATCCAGGTCACCAATCCAAACCCCAGTGGCTCCTGTGGTTGGGCTGTGTTTGTACCAGGAAGTGAGCAGTTGCCTTGGAAGCACACAGAGACCGATCTCTCTGCCAGGGTAGCAGCCTGTTAACTGGAGGTAATTGCCTCTCAGCACCTGCTCTCTGTTCTCTCCCTATTCCAAGCACCTGGAGCAACGAGGTCAGAGACTGGGCCAGTGATTCTCAGCCAGGTGTGGCTGAATCCCTGGCCATGTCCAGAGGCACTTCTGGGTGCTGTGACCAAGAAAGGAGGGATGCTGTTAATACGGGACCATGCAGGGACAACCCCACAGCAAAGAATTATCCAACCACCAACAGTGCCAAGGTTGAGAAACCACATTCTGGAAACAAAAGCTTTACAGGCAAGATGATTGCATTTTCCAGAACATATCCATTAAGTTTTATTTTTTAATTATGGTTTACCTTCAATTTCATTTTAGTTCCCAATGTACAGCATAGTGGCTGGACTACCATCTACTTCACAAAGTGACTCCCCCAATAAGTCTAGTAACCACCTGGCACCACACACAGCTATTACAATATTGTTGACTCTATTCCCTAAGATGGGCTTACCTTTCTGTGGCTACTTTGTAACCGCCAATTTGTACTCACCTTTTTCACCCAGCCCTTTATCCTGATTCCTCTCTGGCAGCCCTCAGTCTGTTCTCTGCATCTATGAGTCCGTTTCTATTTTGTGTGTTCATTTATTTTGCTTTTCAGAGTCCACATTTATATGAAATCCTATGGTGTTTATCTTTCTCTATCTGACTTATTTCACTGAGCATAATACTCTTTAGGAGATCAATCTTTCCAGTTGTATAGTTCCAGAAAAGCTTCTTTAAATACAACTAAATACAATGCCTTGTCTAGGCAACACTGCCATGAAGGAATGAAAAAGAGATGCCATTTGTTGCAGGCCTACTATGTGCCAAATGCATCACTCACGCCATTTCTAACTTTTCAGAGGCAACATTGTTGTATATTATAGAGGGGTGTACAGAGGCTCAGAGGACTTGAATCCTTGCCCAGGGTAACCCAGCTCCTGAGCAGGGTGCCCAGGTTTAACCCCAGATCTAATTCCTTCTCTTTGACTTGCTGTTCCTCCCTGTGTCCCAGGAGGCAGGCGGGGGCTTCTGTGTTTTCTGCCCAAATTGTGGGGCTAACCCTGTCCTGAATTGACTCCAAGCTTCAGGGTCTTGGGCTGTCACTTGTCTTCATTCAGCCCTAGTTGCTCCATTTGCCAAATTGGAAAGAGGACTGATATTCCATAAAGAACATTTCTGATGTTTCTGAGACCCTCACCCAGCCAATGGCTGAGGAATCCATCCCAGGATGTGCACTCTAGTTGCACCCCAGCTGCTCCTGTGCTGGGCTCCTGGATGTGGGGCATTTTTTTAGATTTTCTATCATTCATCCCTCCTCTCCCAGGAGTCTCCAGATCCTTCAAGGCAGAATGGGCAGGTGTGCATGCTTGATTTGCATTAATAAAGAAGCTCAAACCCAAAGGGAAGCCCACTTTTGATTCTTGTTTTTGAGTGAACAATGAACTAGAGAGGTTTGCAAAAATACTTGGGGGAGGGGGGTATTCCATGAACTTACTGGAATGAAAAGCTGCCCTTTCCAAAAACTTGCTGCTTCCCAAAGTGACCATTCAGCCATGTGGGGAATTGTGACCCAACACCTACCTGCAGCATCAGCGTCCTGTGGCTGCTATGATGAGACACCACAAGGGTGCTGGCTTAAAACAATACACATTTATGGTCTACAGTCCTGGGGATCTGAAGTGCAAATGGGTCTCACTGGGCTAAAATCAAGGAGTCACTGGGTTGCATTCCTTCCGGATGCTCCAGAGGAGGAGCTAGTTCCTGGCCTTTCCATTTGTAGAGGCTCCTGCATTCATTGGCTCATGGCCCCTTTTACCATCTTCAGAGCCAGCCTTGGTAGAGGTAGAGCTCTCTTTGTTCTACCTCTTTGGCCATAGCTCCTTCTCTGCTCTGTGAAGAACCCCTGGGATTACATTGGCTCTGCTGGATAATCCAGGATAATCCCCATCTCAAGATCCTTTACTTAATCATAGCTGCAAAGTCCCTTTCTCAGGGTCAGGTGACATAGTCACAGGCCCTGGGACCTGAGATCTGGGCATTTTGGGAGGGGAAGATGTTATCCTGCCCACCGCACTTATTTATGGCTGCCACTGAGGGAGTTACTGGAAATGAATTGATGACAAATACAGCAACCAAATATGACAACACATGTATTTTATTCATTGCTATTGAGATTCACCTGAATACAGTGTTAACTGATGCACACAATCCTATCTAAGAGGCTGCACAGTGGACCCCTTCTCCGCAGGTTTGTTTTCTGAGAATTCAGTTACCCATGGTCAACTGTAGTCAGAAAACATTAGATGGGAAATTCCAGAAAGGAACAATTCTCAAGTTTAAATTATGTGTTGTTCTCTGTAGTGTGATGAAATCTCATGCCATCTCACTCCATCCCCCAAGGCACCTGAGTCATCCCTTTGTCCAGCCCTCCTAACTACATTCACTACTCTCCCTTTAGGCAATTAGGAGACGCGTCTCAGTTAGCAGATTGCCTGTCAGGGTATCACAGTGCTTGTGTTCAAGTTGCCTTATGTGGTAGCCTAGTACTATATCACCATGCCTACATCATCACTCTCCCTTCATCTCATCATGTAGGCATCATATCATCTCACATCATCACAAGAAGAAGGGTGAATGCAATACAGTAAGGTATCTTGAGAAAGAGAGAGACAAATCACATTCACGTAACTTTCAGTACAGTACAGGATATTGTTACAGTTCTATTTTATTGTACTAATCTCTCACGGTGCCCAATTTATAAGCTAAACTTTATCCTAGATGTCTATGTATGGGGATAGCATAGTATACTTAAGGTGTGGTGCCCACTCCTGATCTTGGAACATATCTCCCAGGGATGAAGGGAGACTATTACTGTCCAGGCTTTCACAGTGCCTTCCCCATCCTTGCACATTCAATGGCTTCTCTGAAGCTTTGGCATTGTTAGGGTTTTCCTGTTTCACCAGGGGTGGGCAAACTCTGGCCTGAGGGCCACATCTGGCTGGCAACTGTTTCTGTAAACTCTGCTATAGGAACATAGCTATGCACTTACCCGTTTACAGCTGACAGCCACAATGGCAGAATTGAGCGGTTGCAGTGGAATGTATGGTCCACATGCCTAAAATATTTACGCTCTGGCCCTTTATATAAGAAAGTTTGGAAACTCTTGTTAGACAGTTGAACACAGGCAACCTTCCTTAGTTACAACACACAGTTTGGTTATCCAGAACACACCACTGTCTGGATGCCTCGGATGCCAGGCTGTTATCACCCTTTGAATAGTAATACTTGTAGCATAATGCTATGGTGACCTCACTGTAAATATGAAAAGTCTCAGGTTAATTGAGAGAAGCACTCAAATTGTTGAGATGAGCCCTCTCCCCACCCCATCTATGTTTAGTGAGATAAATTGTGCTTCACTGTAGGTGACAGTAAAGCAAAGAAAATGTTAAGATCATGACTATATTCATTTTGAAATTAAACAGCAACAACAAAAGTAAAACTGTGTCTTCTGTGGGAAGTAGATCATAGTAAATGATTCCAAATAGTTACCGCTTTAAGATGAATGGGAGTAAACAGTGAGGCTCCAAAAATACCCTACAAATATCCTTAAATTATGACCATCTGTTTGATCTGCCAAGCAGTAACTAACTCCCGATGCCTTTCCACTCCAGGATGCCCATCGGTCGTACTGAGGATTGAGATTAACACTGCCAATAACCAACTTGATAATCTAATCTAGTAAGGCTTTCTCAACACCTTCTAGATGGGCAATCAAGGTTGCTACTCAGGCATTCCCCGCCCTGTAGTTCTCATTTGCCAGAGGGCTGCCCTGTGTTTTGTAGGATGCTTATCAGCATTCCTGGGCTCTACCCACTAGATGACAATAGAAACACCCTCCCACAGTGACAACAAAAATTCCTCCAGACACTGCTACATGTTCTTGAAGATGGGGCTCAAATTTACCCCCAAGAGAGAACAGTTGTTCTAGGGAGACTTTTTTAAAATATATTTTATTGAATTTTTTAGAGAGGAAGGGAGAGGGATAGAGAGTTAGAAGCATTAATCAGCTGCTTCCTGCACATTCCCTACTGGGTATGTGCCCAAAGCCCTTAACCGGAATCCAACCTAGGACCCTTGAGTCCACAGGCTGAAGCTCTAACCACTGAGCAGAACTGGTTAGGCCTCTAGAGGGACTGTTTTAGAAGGGACTTGGGAAGCATGTGCATTCTCTCACCTGGATCATTGCATGTTGTTATCTCAAATGCACTTTTATTCTTTTCCTTTGGCAGCCTTCTCCCCAGTTCTCCCCTCCTTCCCCCCGGGCTGGGTTCTTATTAATGTCTAAATGCACTGCCGAGACGAGATTGCCTTGAATTCTTCCAGCTTCCCCTGATAACCCCAAGCTGCACCGTGCCCTAAGCCAGATCAGTAGCACCAGGTCTGTGAGGGGCCGAGAGCTGGAGCACCTCTCCCTAGCGGCTGCTGTGATCAGAGGGGCTGCAGAATGAGCGTCTCTCTGATGTGGTCTTATCAGACTGAGCCTAATGTCAGCCCTGTTAGAGCAGCTTTGTCCGATCTGCCTGTAGCTTTGTTCTGAACCGTTCAGTAACAGCTCACTGGAGCGGAAAGAGCCCTGTGAATTGATATTATAAACCCGCATGCCTGTTTTATTCATTGCGGAGGCAACAGAATATAACACAAGTATTTATTTTTAGTGAGCGGGGAATGGCATTTCTTTCCCCTTCCCTTTTGTCATGGAATGTAGAAAACAGAAAAAACAAACAAACAACAACAAAAAAACATAGGACTCGTTTTGAACACAATTCCATTGAAAAGGCATCATTTCTTGTTTCAATTATTTTGCACCATCCTAAGTAGTGTACGTGTGGGCACTGAATATGTGTGGGTGTGTAATATATATTACACTCGTTTGGAGGGTCTTATTAAGCTACCACTGGCCAGCTAGTAAAATCCAATCCCCACAGGTCGGGCCTATATCTCTCTGTGGCTGGCACCTTGACCCATACTGCCCCAATTTCATTGAAAGTTAGATTTTCTAGAAAAATTCATGAAAGTTCATCATGTTTCATTCATTCTCTGCTCCTGGGCATCCCTTGCTGAAGGTCAGGAGCTGTGAAATTTCTCTTTAGTCCCATCGCTTTGATATGGCACAGGCCAGGCAATGAAGAAAATGAAGTGTGGAGAAATGGAGTGACAGCAATGACTTAAATGGAGGGGAGCTCCTTCAATTCGGCCAGGTTAGGAATGAGGAGGTGTGCTGCCTGAGCGTGGGACCTCAGCAGCACTGGGCACTATAGGTCTAGTCCCTCCCCCCCCAACTGCCCTTTCCTGCAGGCTTGGTCACCCCCAACTTCCCTCCTCTGCCAGTCTGTTCACCCTCAACTGCCCTCCCTTGCAGGCCTGGTCTCTCCCAACTGCCCTCCCCTGCTGGCTTGGTCCCTGCCAACTGCCCTCCCTTGCTTGGCATTTTGTGGTGGCCATCTTGTGTCCACATGGAGGCAGGATCTTTTGATTACATGGGGGCAGTCATCTTGTGTGTTGGTGTGATGGCCAATCTGCATATTACTCTGTTATTAGATAGGATAGAGGCCTGGTGCATGGATGGAGGCTGGCTGGTATGCCCTGACGGTTGTCCTGGATCAGGGTGAGTGTTCCCTGGCTCGAGGTGGTTTACAGACTGGCCACGCTCCTCAGTAACCCAAGCTAAGGTCCTGGTATCTGGGATTTATTTAACTTCTACAATTGAAACTTTGTAGCCTGGAGCGGAGCCAAGCCTCCACTCACACAGCCATCGATACTTTGTTGCCTGAAGCGCCTGCTATCATTTCCAAAACCTTGGCTTCCTCCGTTGGCAGGGACAACCCAAGCTTCCCTCCTGCTCTCTCTGTGGCTGGAGCCATCTTGGTTGGGTTAATTTGCATACTTGTTCTGATTGGCTGGTGGGCATGGCTGGTGGGCATGGCTTGTGGGTGTGGCAGAGGTATGGTCAATTTGCATATCATTCTTTTATTAGCTTGGATAAGTAACTACTGTTACTTGGGTGACTGTGATGGTCCAAGCACAATACTATAAGCATGCCATCAGCATTAGTTCACTGGACCCACACAGCAACTCTCCATTGGAGATCCTGTTCACACCCACATTTGACAAATGAGAACTCCAAGGCTATGGGAATAAATTGCCTACAGCCACTAAAGAGCGAAGCGGAGTTTTAAACTCTGGAGATTAATATTGCAGTCTCTGTTACTAACCCCCACCAGCTCTTGGCTGGATACCAGTTTTAGACAGATGTTCAGACTCTCCACAGCCGGCCCCACATTTTCATCAGGTTTAGGGAAATGAGGTTTGCTATTTGTGTGCAAGTCTCCCTAATTATGAGGAATACTGATAGGCACCCCGTCCAGTAATGAGGGAGTTGCCATCAAATTGAAAATCTAAGTATGACCCACAGCCACATTTGCCTTGAGGGCTCTGTGTTATCCTCATCAGCTTAGCCAGCCCTACACAGTAGTTGTTGTTTTTTGTTTGTTTTCTAACCATTCTGGGATTTCAAACATAAAATCTCCCTTTTTTAAATTTCATCCACCTATAGAAAGGAAAGAAAACCCTTCATGGTTTCAGCAAAGATGCCAAATGTAAGAAAAAAGGGGGAGAATAGCTGTAGTCATCCTTTCAAAAACCCATACTCTGTCTTATCTTTAGAAAAACATCACACAAATTCCAACTGAAGGCCATTCCACAAAAGGCCCGACCATCACACTGTCCAGATGACCAAAGACTAGGAAAGCCAGAACCTGTCACCACCACCAGAGCCTAGGGGGACATGATATCCAAATGCCATGTAGCCGCAACCGGAAAGGGACATGCTATACAGAGGGAGGGGACCTGGGTGACATGTGGACATTTGTCAGTAATGATGCACTGACACTGCTTATTGGTTGTGAGAGGTGTACCAAACCACTGGTGGATGCTCATATCAGGGGGAAGTGCATGTTGAGATGTGCAACTCTCTGTACTCTTTGCAATATTTCTGCAAACCTAAAGCTAATCCAAAACAAAAGGCTTATTTTGAGAAAGAGAAACAGCATAAGAACAAACAGAAAATATGGAATAATCAGAAATTGCCCACACTTTTCTGGGAATGATAATTCTCACATGGTGGTGTAAAGTAGGCTATGTTAGGTTTTTCATGCTGTCAGGCAATTAGAGGCTTGGAAAGTCCCACCGTAAACATGAACCTGTTTGTGTGATTTGCTTTAACCATCTTTTCCCAAACTGATCTCAACAAGGGACCCTTTTATTTAAAAAACAAAACAAAACAAAAAAAACCAACCACATGAAAAACAAACAAACAAATCCCCTTAGGAAGCACCATGGGGCCACTTCCACATCCCTGCTCCATCCCACATCCTAGGGCAACTCCTCCTTGTCTCAACACCAGTCCTCACCCTCAAACCATTTTTCTTCCTGAAGGCCCTTTCCCTCCTGAAATGCCTTCCTTTCTCCTCACTCTTTCTCCAGAGAACTGGGTCTCACACTTTCCGAGTGGGGGATGTGGGTGGGGCTTGTTAAATTCATATGGCTAGACCCCAGGGTGGGATCTGGAGCACCTGTTTTTCTCAGGAGATTCCAAGTCATGCCAGTGCTGTTGGCCTGGAGATCACGTATTAAAGGCCACCCTGGTTTTCTCGACCTGGGTGTTTCTTCCATTCCGCCACTCCCTCCCCTCAGTCTCTAGACTCATCATGCTCTCCCACATTTGGTCTTACTGAAATAAATATAAGGCAGTGTTCCTCAGTGGGTGTGGGATTCAGAGATGGGTCAGATTCAAATAGGAAATAGGGAATGTGTAGGTTGAGAAGAGTCCAGTTTAACAAAAGTAATATATATATATATATATATAGACACACACATATATACATATATATTTTGTAATAGTAGGTCTGAGTCCCATGGCCAAGGCTACATTTACCAGCTGAGTGACTTCAGGCATGTTTCATAAAGTCAGAGAGCCTGGATTCTCTACCATAAAACAGTGATGATTTTCACTCCTTCAGCTTTTGTGAGGTTAATGGGTGACACACACATTCATGTGCACAGAGCCTGGCACATCGCACATACTCGGGAAGGATTGCTGCTGTCATTCCAGAAAAGGTCTCCTTAGACATTGATGTCCATCTGAATCACCTTCAGAGCTTGTGGACATACAGAGATCCTCATTCATCAAGTCTGGGTTTGAATCCCAACATTTAACAAATAATCTGCATAGTAGCAATTCACTCACTTGGTTACTGAACACATGTTTATGGTGGGTCTCCACATGCCACAGTCCAGGTGCTATCAATGCAGCAAGGGGCAAAACAAAGACCAGACCTTCATACAAGGGATGGGTAGTGCACACTCTATGCATACATGTAGAATGAATGTCCCAATCATGAGAAGTGACATGTAGTGGACTCAAAGTAGTATAAGAAGATGGATCTGCAATGGTCAGGGAAGGCTTTTCTGAGCAGGGAAAAAACATAAAAGATTCTCCAATTAAGATTTGATTGCGGATCAGACAAGTTAACACAGATGTATGGTAGTCATCTATAGCACTGGGATTTCATTAGTAGAAAACACTGATTTCTGAACCAATACAGTAGACCTTGTTTTGTGGAGTGCCCACCACACCCTCAGCACAAAGCTCAGGATTTTGCAACTATTATTTCTCGTCCCTGTAACAATGCTGCAGGGGAAGCATATCATTTCCACATTGTAGATAAAGAAGACCTGAAGAAGGTACATGGTCACATAGTTAGCACATGGATGATGTTGGTTCTTTCTGCTACATAGTAAAGCCTTTACCATATAAACCTCTGAACTTCATTTTCAAAATCTATAATAGTGCCAACTCTGCTATGCTAATCCTCTTAAAGAACCCATTGTTTTGTTGCCATTGTTCACATTCATTATTTTGCCCTGTCCAGTAGTTTATAATCCTGGCTGCACATTCAACCTTCCTGGGAGTGGGCCTGGGTATCCAGGATGAAAGTATCCTTAGATGAGTCTGATGCACAGCCAATGCCAAGTACACTGGCTAGTGTCACCATCCAAGATTAATACATGTTTCCTGGCTGTAGAACCAGCAGAGCTCAGATTCACCATGTAAATCAAGAAGGTAGCTCTGAGCCAATACACTTGAGGTTCATGATCATCAGGGTGATAAATCTCTCAGAACTAAGAAACACACCAATCCCTGGAGCAGGCAGACAAAGTGGCATTATGGAGGAAAACCTGGGCTTGGCGCCCAGCCTGGGCTTCACACCAGGTCTGCTCTCCTCTGGCTCTGTGGTTCTTGGTGATGGACTAAACTTGACCATACCCAACTATACTATACCTACCACTGCTAAGAATGCAGGGGTTTCCTGACACTGTATTCAAAGACTGCATGTTGAGTGCCATGAAGACAAGGTAAGAGTAACAATGTCCCCTCCACCTGGCAATGACTGCCTGGTTTTTTGAGTACAGGAAAGTTGAAAAAAAAGAAGGAGGAGGAGGAGAAAAAGGAGGAGGAGAAGGAGGAGGAGGAAGAGAAAGAGGAGGAGGAAGAGAAGGAGGAGAAGGAGGAGGAGGAGGAGGAGGAGGAGGAGGAGGAGAAGGAGGAGGAGGAGGAGGAGAAGAAGAAGAAGAAGAAGAAGAAGAAGAAGAAGAAGAAGAAGAAGAAGAAGAAGAAGAAGAAGAAGAAGAAGAAGAAGAAGAAGAATAGTAGTATGTTAAAAAAAATCTTTCCAGACTCTTTTTTATCAGTTATTCAAATCCAAACTTAGCATTCTCTCCTGTGAAAAACAGACTGTCTTTTTCATGCATTTGCTAGGATAACTCTGAACCCAATAATGCTTGCTATGAATCTTGGGCGAATAGTATTTTGAGATAGTGGTGGTTTTTAAAGAGAGGGGATAGACAAGTGACAATGAAGACTGCTGTCTCTCTGCTTCCTTGCACCTCAACACCACAGGGCCAGTCTTCCCCCTGGCATGCAGACCCCGTAGGTCTTCTCAACCTGTCCTTTGAACCCCCAATCTGAAACAATTGCTCCCACTTTGTATTCCACGCAGCTGTAATATTTGCCCAACATTGAGCTCAATTCAGCAGTTTGTTAACCGAAATGGGAAGTGACAGACTCAATAAAAGGAAATCTCTGTGCCAAGGAAACAGATACTCTTTCTCCCACTTGCTCTTTCTTTTCCTCTTTCTCTTGGTTACTCTGTACTGGAATTCACAGACTCTGAGTTCATGGACACACTGAAGCTTCCTATTGATCCATGTCCAACTATTTTGATCAGAAGATAGACTTTTATCCCTGTTATTCCTCTCAGGGGCTCTTATCAGATGTGATTGAGGGCCTGGGCATCACCCCAACCTCTGCTGATTTGTCAGGGAAGAAAGGACACAGAGAATTGGGTCCATGCTATGGTGGGGAAGGACAAGATGGGAAATTACAATGGATGAAGGTCCTAGGGAGAACATACAGGATCCTGTCCCAGAATCATTCTTCTTGTCTGTTTTGTCAATGATGAGTTACAGAAAGCATCCACCATTCTCAATTGAGGAAAATCAGAGGATCTGTGTATCAATAGGTGAACTTTAATCTCAGGGTAATGGCAACTCACATTTTAGACATGCTTTTATGTATTACATACATTTGGGTATTCGTTGTAAATAATTATGTGACATTCAAAGTAATAGCTAACAGCTATCAAACCATTACTAAGAACCAAGGACTATCTAAGCACATCAAACATATCTCATTTAATCTCCACAAAAATCCCCTGGAGGATGCATTGTAATTATGCACATTTTATAGCAGAAAATTGGGTCTTAAAAAAGTGACTTATCCAAGGACTGGTGGCTGAAAGGTAGGGGCCCTGGAACCCAATGCATTCTCCTAAATTTGCACTGTGTTTTATTTTGGTCCCTTTTTTTATTTTAAGATAATTTTGATTCACACGTGGTTGTAAGAAATAACACAAACCCTTCACCCAGTTGTCCCCAAGGGAAACACTAGGAAATTGGAATGGATGCATCCCTCTGCCTTTCATAGACTTTACTAGTTTTCCATGCACTCGGGCGTTCGTGTGTGTGTGTGTTCCCTTCTTTGTAATTTTTTTTGCACCTGTGTGATTCTCCATGCTAGGTCATAGCCAATGCGCAGAGCCATTCTATTGCAAGAATCCTGGCTCTACCCTTTGTAGTCACAGCACCTGCCTTACCTACTCCAACCACAGGCAACCTCCAATCTCTTCCCCATGGCTATAATTTTATCATTTCAAGAATGCCACGTAAAAAGTGTGTATGAAGAGCTTTTCTTTGGACTACCCACCTCTGTGCCTGTGTGTGGTCACAGTGTCAGCCCACGGGTAGAAGGTTCTGTCCACTCTGCTTCATGGCCTCGTCTGTTCCTCTGCCACCTGCTCCCTCCCCTTTGCTCCAGGTCTCCTAAAATTTGATAAATGATCGACACCAAGTGTGTAGCCCACTATTACTCCCCACCACCCCTCTCATCATGGGGACATGATGTCATTGTGAGGGAATTCCACAAGGTTTCAGCTCCCATCCAGTCCCTGAAGGCCCACATATGTCCTCTCACTACCCATCCACATTTTCCATTTTCTACCGTCATCCCCAACCCACCAAGCCACGTGATGCTCCTCAGCCATGCCCCGCCTGGGAATGAGGACCATAAGGGCCAGCTCCAGTGTCTGATCACTGACGTCCCCTCCCGAGGCCTCCAGGCTCCACACTGGTTATACGTTACAGCAGAAGAGGAGGTTTGCTCAGGTTTTCCGGAGTACACAGGCAGAATACCATAACGTCTGCGGTTGTGGGAAGGCTCTCCACTCCCCCCAACCCTTGCCCTGCCTCCAACTTTCAGTGGTGGAGTATCTGCTGAATCTTGGGTAGGAAACGACCTTGACTCTCACCATATCCCAGGGTGTCCAGAAGCCTCCTCATGAAATGCGATGACCTGCTGCCCTCTCCAATGAAAGGGCAGCTTCCAGGTGGAGATTAGGCCACAGCTCTGCCCAACACAAGGGCTCTTTTATTTCTTCATCCTGTGTCTGTTGCCACTCAGGTCACTGCCTGTGAATGGTCAGTGTACATGGGGAGAAAGGGCAGGATGGACTGGGCTATTCTTGCCACGCAGCATTGAATTGTAGATTAGGGGTGGGAGTCTCCCCCTTCCTTGGGAAAGCCCAGGGAAGGTGATGTCCATAGATGGTAACTATTCTCTCTCTCTCTCTTTTCCCCCTCCCCTCCTCCTCCTTCTCCCTTTTCTTTCTCCCTCTTTCTTTCTCTCTTCTGAGAAAGCACTGGAAGCACTGTGTCCTTCGGAGCCCCTTTCTCAGACTCACCGAGTAACCTTTATATGGTTTCCTCAGCCTAATGGGACACCGTCTTGTCCCCAGCCAGCGATGCCATCCCCAGACCCCAGTGGCTGTGCCTTGTTTGGGTATCCCACCCAGACCTGGATGTGTTTCATTTCAGCCCTGTCTCCCATTCCCCAACTTCTCCATCTGATTGTAAAGATGCCCGCCATTTGGGGATCCAAGGGCCGAAGCCTGCTCCCCACTTTGTTCCCATGCACCCTAAACCAATGAGTGGGCAGACTCCATTGAGCCTGGTCAGGCCTGTGTGGCTTTTGTTTCCCTGCACATTTGAATAACACATCTGATTACCATGGCAAATGCTGCGGCTTATGCAAGCCTGGGCCTCCTGCCTAATTATCGGATAACAGGGCCCACTGCCCTTTCCCCTCTCTGGAACCATCACGGACATGACAGTTCTTTTATCTTTCTTCAGAATTGACTTGCTCTCCCAACCCTCGCACAGCCCCTGTTCTGTCTGTTTACCTTCCCTGTCTGGGCCAGACTGTTAATTTTCCACGGCACCTCCTATCTGGTTGTAATTAATACATCGAACGTGGAAAGCACAGCCCTGCTTTCTGCAGATGCTCAATTGAGGTGTTTTTTTCCTCCATTAATTATGCTGCTGTATTTTTGCAATATGCGTTGACCTAAAAGGATCCGAGGTGCTTGTGTGTTTGTTTTTGTTTTATTGTTTTGGTCTGAGAACAAGCACAGTTTTAGAACCCAGTTTGGGCAGCAGAGAACTAAGTCATTAGCGATATAGGTTGTCAGTGTGTCTCTTTTCATAGCCTCCAAAGTAACAAATGAGGTACATTTGTTGTCAGCCATCATGTTCCACGGTTTTGGCAACCGTGCCCAAGATGTGGGTAATATTTGCTTTGGATATACACTCCAGCTTGGATCTAAATATTCTGCCTCGGTAATTATACAGATGGGGCACACGACCTGCTCCACCGGGTGTGGAAATCCTCGGCAGATTGGGCTCTGCTTCCCTATCCCGTTAGGTTTTAGGGAAGCTGAGCTGTGGCCTCCACCGAATGTGAGGCCCAAAATCTGTTTATCATCTCATGCTTAAGCTGAAGATTTAAGCTGTAATGAATACAGGTTCAAAGATATCAAGGTATGAGGAGGAGGTGGGTAGTTACAGCAATAAAAACAGAGCAAAAAGAGCAGCTTTTGTGGAGGACTCCGGCTGGAATAATGATGACAGAATTGTCTAAATCGATACATCTCTTGTCAGACCCATGTCTGATGTTTGAATCAACCAGGCCTTTTCTCCAAGAGCTTTCCTTGAGAATATTGAATTATTTATTATTTGTATCTCCCCCCCCTTCTCTTTCTGATGATTTTTTTTACTCTGACTTAGTAAAATTTGTTTTTCATGCTGCCAGTTTCAATGTTGTCTACGCTTTGATAAATAGCAGTAATTGGGCGTATAGCAGAAGTCATGTACAAATGTATGACTTCAATTACATCTAGAGCATTTTTTTCTTTATATTGATCTCTTTCTCCCCTTCTTATAAGATCTGCTTTCTATAGCCCATAGTGCTGAGTATCTTAAAGAATTATTCTTTGTCCAAGTGTTGGTGTGCACTCCGGAACCTGCTTTTTTTTTTTTTAAATGTGGTCCTTGCCTTCCATCAGCTTGGCAGACCTGGAAAGGGATTATGTGAGGCCTTCCCTTGATGAACCCACACAGACTCTTCTCACCTGCCTTGTCTGGTGGCCTGTAGTTTCTGCAGCCTGGTTTTCCTTGTTAAAGGTAGGGCCAAGGACAGGTGATTTTACCAACCAGGACATAGATTTGTGTGTAATGAAAAGTATGTAGAGGTCAGTACTTAGAAAGAAAGAGGAGGAGAAAGAGTAAGTGGAGAAGGAGGAGAAAGAAGAAGATAGAAAGGAGAAGAGAGAGAATCTTTATTGTAATTCAAGTTTAAAAACATCATATTATATTCTTCTTGAACACTAAAGGTTTCAGATACTATCTAAGTATTCTTACTTATGATCTGAAATCTGGATGTATCTGTAGTGTATCAGTTGGCCAGCTGAAGGCATATTTATCCTTTCACAGTGAGTTTCAACACCAACCCAGTGTTTGGTAGAAGTGGCTTGGCACTAGCCACATCTCCTAGGCATAGCCAGGCTTCCTAAGATGGGCATCTGACCTCTGACAACTGCAAAGTCACCACTTGGAGGAAACCAAGCCTACAATTGGAGAAATGAAAGGGAGAGTGGGAAGCCTACCGAGGTGCTGAGTTGGTCAGGGCTCCTTGAGGGCACAGGCACCTTCCATGTCCCATCACATCTCCGCCCATTGTCCGCGGCTGGAGATGGCTCTTCCAAAGGGCAGTCACAGGAACAAGGACTAAGGGTGCTGTGGGGCGGCTCCTTCCCCAGCTCTGGGGCTCCCTCTGTGAATCCTGCTTCTGTCAGCACTTTGCTGAGAAGCAACAGCACGACAGGACGCTGCCTGTGCTTCTTAAGGGCATGCAAATGGAGAGTGTTGGTTTTTAAAAACCACTTCTAAGGAGAAGAGAGCACTGAAAATGCATTTTCAGGTGGGGTGCATGCACATGTGATATCCTTGTCCTGTTTTGTTTAGAGGGAGAAAGTAGAATACAAATCTTCAGAGCATCTGAGTGATGATGGCTCACATGCTTGGTTGTTATGCTGTAGCTGATGAAGCTGGGACTTAACGAGGCACAGAGAAATGGACGTGACTTGCGCTGAGTGTGTGCTCTGTACCCCATCAGGCTGCTGTGTGTGTGCATGTGTGTGCATGTGTGTCTGCGTGTGTGTGTGTGTGTGTGTGTGTGTGTGTGTGTGTGTGTGTGCTGTGAGAAGCATTGGGTAAAACTGCCTCTCCCACCAGGAGGCTGTTAGGCACGGTGAGCAGAAACAGCCCCATTGTTTTAGATTTCCTTTCATATCGTGTAGGTGTCTCCACCCTGCCACCCACACAGGAGAACAAGTGAGCTGTGAAATATATTCATTGTTGGAGCGCCGGGAAATGGCGGCCAGCAATCGCAGGTAATAATGTCCGACAGGCAAGGGAGGCCGCCAACATTACCTGCATTATTTCGGTTGCCTTTTTCATTATAGGTTCGGGAAATAGGCAGCAATTCGATTATGGCATGATTTGGGGTGGAATTGCTTGCGCTCCCTGACCTCGTCACTGGGGGATCAAATGAGAAGTCAGCTCAAATAAAGTTTATAATGCATTAACTGGACAGAGCAGGGCCTCGCCCACCGAGCGGGCTTTTTCATCTTTCAGAGGTTTGTAAGGGTGGCCCGGGTCCATCTGTGTGCCTCAGGGCACCGGGAGGACTGGCTGAGACGTGCAGGAATGAGCAGAGGCAGCCATGGGGTGCAGACCCCTCTCCGACCATGTAGCGCTGGCGTCCCTGCAGCTTGGGAAGCAGTGTGATTAATAGCACAGAGGGAACCTGCTTGTTGGATTATTCATTTCCTGTCCCCTTTGCCGTACTTTTTTTCTTTGGCACATATTCCTGGTGCTTTTCCTCCTGCCTCCTTGCTTTTGCCTTTTGCCAAGCCCCTCCATCCTTCCTTTTTCTCCTCTGGGCTCCTTTCTGTCCATGGAGCTAACCCCTAGCATTTCACCCTGATGCCTGGCCATCCCACCCCGTATGGCTTCACACTAGGGGCGAGTTTCTCTCTTTCCACTGGGACTTTGTGAGAGAGAGAAAGAGAGAGAGAGAGAGAGAGAGAGAGAGAGAGAGAGAGAGAGAGAGAGAGAGAGAAGAGAAGAGGAGAGGAGAGGAGAGGAGAGGAGAGGAGAGGAGAGGAGAGGAAAGGAGAGGAGAGGAGAGAGAGAAAGGGAGAGAGAATTTCAGGGAGTTTGAGCCCTGCTATATATTAAGCATAGGCATGACTCAGAAAGCAAGACTAGTTCACCCAGTAACTGCACCCTAGCCCAACCCAGCTGCTACATGGAGAAATGTGGTTTCTCTTGGCAAATTAACTGCATCTCTCATGCCAGTTCTAGACACAAAGAGAGCACATGGGGGAACAGTGGAGATAATGACAGGTAACTGCACGGCTATCACACTAGATGACCTTGGGGGGGTCTGACAGCAGAATTGTGGAAGGGAGCAAGGAGATCTGGTAGGTTTTTGGTGTGACCCGTGACTTGGGAGTGCTTGGCATCCAACCTTCCCCCACTGTCTGTACCTCCAGTTTGCCAGCCACACCTGTCTGTACCTGCACAGGTTTGGAAAGAAGTGCTTCATGGGGACTGTGGGCACAGGGCAATTGGTAGCTGTCCATGTGGTCTGGGCACTTCTGTTTCATCAGCTGACTTGCTCATGCATCCGGTTGGTATAAAAAGAATGGAAGAAGCCAGGCCACTTGCTTTTCCTCATTCTTTCTTGCACAGCTCCGTCCCAGATCTTTCCTCATGGCCTGATAGGGTACTTTCCGCCTCTCATTTTATCTGCCCTCCTAAAAATCAGCAAAATTAAGCAGCACAAGGATGGGGATGTGGCATGCATTATTTCTATGCACTGACTTTGCTGGCATGCCCATTGGTCTGAAGCAAGCCTTGTGTTTTACCCTGAGAAAGGTCACCCTTGGTGGAGATCACCTCAAAGCTAATAGGATGGAGAACAAAAAGGCAGCTGGCATTAATTGCTCTCTTTATTTATGTCACTTAAGCAAGCAGAGGCAGGAAAAGTCTTCCAAGCTGCTATGCCTTTGGTTTATTCTGAGGCATTTTTTCTAGCTTTGGGTACTTTTTAAGCAGTGAGTTTGAGGGAAAAGAACTCTGACATGATATGATGACTCCCATATAAACAGTGGGGTTTGGTCATGGTGTTTGGAAGCAAAGCCAGTAGAGTAGACAAAGGCTTTGTTTATGGACTTTGCATGCATTCATTTATGTTTTATCAAGTGTCGGATCACTGGGAAGACCTTTATGCCCTCTTCATCCACATCCCCAGGTACATACTGACCTTATGTGTGTTTGTCTATTACACAGCACTCAGCACCAGAAAGAAATGCCACAACCTCGAGGAAGCCAACAGCATTTCCACTTTGGCAGTTTGGGGCCATGGTATTAAAATAAAAAGCAAGCAAATGAAGATAGTTACAGTTAGAGCAACCAGATTATCCCCTTGTGTTTCCAATTAATTTTTCTTCAGTTTCATGGCATCTTTTAGGGAATAACAGATATTCATTTGACTGAATGTCTATTAGAAAGATAAAAATTATTCTCCAAGCCCTAGCTGGTTTGGCTCAGTGGATAGAGCATCAGCCTGTGGAATGAAGGGTCCCAGGTTTAATTCTGGCCAAGGACACATGCCCAAATTGTGGGCTCAATCCCCAGTAGGAGATGGGCAGGAGGTATCCAATCAATGATACTCTCTCATCATTCATGTTTCTATCTCTCTTTTCCTCTTCCTTCCTCTCTGAAATAAATAAAAATATATATTAAAAAAAATTATGCTCCAAAACTGATAGGATGCTGAGAAGACTGGGCACTTAGAATAATGATATCTTTCATAGAGATGGTACTTATTTCTTCAATTCAAATCTCCCATTGTACTATTTTGAAACATAAAAGGGAGGTGTTTTTTTTTTTTTTTTTAATCCTAGTTTATTATCTATGGCAAACACTGATGTTTTATTATTACTTTTTTTTCCAGGAAAGGCTTATACTGGTGGGAAATAATCTCATTTGCACTGTTAGAAAAATTTTTGAAAACTATGTTTTAAAGTGAATTTTTGCTATAGGAAAATCCCAACGTTGCTTAATTTAGAACACAAAGATTCGTAGCACAGATTTAATAAGAAAATCATGTAAGCTGCAAGGTGGGTAGGGCAGTATTATTTGATGGACAATATAGGAGCAGGCTTTTCTCCTCATTTTCATTCCTTCCTTCACCTCCCCTCCTTCCTTTTCGTACTCAGCCTTCTAGTGAGCCATGTGATAGGAAACTTTCTCTTCCTGGGACATTCCAAAGGATTGGAGCTCTTCTTTGAAGGTCTTAAAATAGCATTTGTATCTGAATGAATCTCATTCCAGCTTTCAATACCAGCTCATTTCTGATGATCTCTGTTTAGAAGTTGCAGAATATTTCTGTTGAGATAATACCAATTCTTCACCTTTATACTGTTACCAAACTTCTCTGAGTAAATAATGAAGTTGTTAAGCCCTGAGAATAAGCTTTGAAAGGAATTCTTACCCTACCTGTGAAAAGCTCCCAGCATTTGGGAAAGAAGGCGCCACTGTTGTGTAACAATTCTTAAAATACCACCTTGTTAATTTCTTTCTATTTTACAGGACATTATGCAAACAGTGATAAATGAAATGTATCTTTCTTTCCACCCCCTAAAAAAGCTTCCTCCCAGATTGTCCTCTGTTATCAGCAATGTGCTCAATTCAAAGCTGGGGTTGATTGTGCATGCACACCGGTGTTCATTTGTTCACGCCTCAGATGAAACATGGGAAACACCAACCTCCTCACACCCAGCCTGCCGCTCCTCACACTGGGCCTCAGATGTTGGGAGAGACCATGGGATCAGAGCACTATTAATAGTGAGGCTTATCTCATCCAGGAGTAATCACTTTAGTATGCTCCACAAAGAGCCAGTGTGCAGATCTCTGCCCACCTTTGGAAGGTGTGGGCACCTTCCAAAGGCAACCATGGCCAAAAAGAACTCCTGAAGAAGTCATTACAGAAAAACACAAAAATTGCGCCAAAAATTGAGTCTTGTACGCTTGACAGTGATCCGGGTATAGTCTCCGCACTTAATCTTCGCAAGCAATTTGCCTATAGTTACAGCTAACAGGAGGTGATTAGGGAGAGCTCCCCGTCACCACCTAACAACCAGCACCAGGTCAACCTGGGCAGAAGCCACACAATCGGCCTGTTTCTCCTTCACTCACCACCTCTGGGTGCCTTAGTCCAGCCCTCAGTTAATGATGGTGTTCAGGCACCTGCCAGAGCTCCTGAGCAGCATCTCTTACCACTTATCCAGCTTCCTGTGTAGTGGGGAAAGCCAGGAAGGATGGAGAATGGGCCTGATGTTTTTCAATCCAAAACCAAAGAGATAATCCAAGGTAGAGGATCTCTTCCAAGGAAGTTAGGGGGCACTGTGCTGAACAGCCATCAGGCGCCTGGGGACAAGGAACATGCATTGTGTGGTTTCCCTGCCCACTGTAAGGACCATGTCTCAGGTATATGTGTTGCAGCAGTGTGAGGAGCGGCAGGCTGGGTGTGAGGAAGTTGGTGTTTCCCATGCTTGAACGTATTCCATCAGCAAGCCCAGGAGGGCTCAGTAGAAACACCTCAGTTCCCATGCAGCAGATCTGGGTGCAGCTACAAGATTTGCTCTCTAACAAAGTCCCAGCAGCTATGGCCCCTGCTTCCCCAGATCCCACTGGAAACCTGTGGTGCATTTGGCAGGCTTGGCTTTGCTAACTGGGAAGTGTACCCCAACCTCCCTGCTTAGCACCCTTCTGTGGCTCCCATATCATCAGGAGAAAGTCCCAAATTCTTAAGTGGCTTTCTAGGCCAGTTTTTGGCAAACTGGCTCTGTTGACTAATGAGGTTGCCGACCACTGACCTAGGCCCTTTATCATCTGGCCACTCCTTCTTCTTGTTAGCTGGATACTCACGTGAAGGGGAAGATAGAGGGGCTGATCTGTTGTGAGCATTAAATAGAGTCACATGTGTGCATGATCTGAGTGAGAAAGAACCTGGCATAGGTAGATGCCAAAGAATCTTAGCTCGCTTGTTTCTTGGATTCAGATAAAGAGAAGCACATGTGTCTGAATCTATGATGGGTGGAGGCTCTGCTTTTACCATCATCACACAGGAGTCCAGCCCCTTTATGGGGATCTAGTGAACTCCAAAGATGCTAGCCAAGCTTGTCCTAATGACAACCCCCACCACAATGGAAATGGACTGGCTATCTGCTGAGTGTAGGCCACTGTGCTGGCCTTCTATGTGATTATCTCACTGAATCCCCCTTTTGTTAATGCTAATAAAGGTCCCTGTTTTTTATGTCTCTTTAAACATATTCTGGCCAAATACACATAACATAAAATTATGGCATTTAGTTTATTCACAATGGTATGTGGATGCTAATCTAGTTCCAAAACATTTCCATAACCCCAAAAGGAAATCCATATCTACTCATCAGTCACTCTGTATCCCCCTGTCCTTAGCCCCTGTCAAAATCTGTAAAACAAAGACACAGAATCGATCTGATTCAGACCCACACGAGTAGGTGATAGAGCTGGTGTTTAAGACCAGGAAGCCTGCTATCCCTGTGCTAAGCAAATTAGCTCCCTATGAGAAAGACTTTCCCCCACTACACAACACACACTGTCCATGCAGGTGGTGTTTCTAGTTGACACAAAAGATGACTTTCTCTGAGGCCTCCTGAGGGGATTTTTACCCTTTCCACCACTGGAAAGCCTGTGTCACCTCAAGTACTCTCTCCCTCCCTCCCTCCTTATCCCTGCTTTTCCTACACCCAGCCCAACAAGAACTGTTATTCTAGCAGTTGAGGGAAGATGAGTCCTCAGGCCCTAGTGGTCCTCAAGGAGGTTGCTAGGTGGAAGATATGCTTGAGGCCAGTCCAGGGCCTTTATCTTGGGCAGGTATGTGGCTCTAAGACAATAGGCCCACTTTTCTTCATTTGGATCCTCGTCTTGAAAATGGGTTATGACTCCCAAAGTGGGACAAAATTCTGGGAGAGATGAACTCTGGGATTCTGCTAAAAATATCTGCCTGGAATGACTTCCAGGGAGAAGTCTAATCTGTTGGCCTCTTTTTCTTTAATTTCAGAAATATTTGGAATCCCTGTTTCAGATGAGAGAATTTTTGGGAATTCAACGAATGCTTCTAAATGTTTACTGAGCTATTGGGGAATACTCACTCTGGGCACATTGCTCATTAAATATATAGAATTTCTCATCTCATACCAGGATCCAAAAACATTTTTTTGTAAAATATGAGATAGTAATTATTTTATGTTCCCTGTCACAACTATTCAACATGCCATAGACAGTATATATAAATTAATGGGTGTGACTGTGTTCCAATAAAACTTTATTTGCAAAAACATTTTGGCCCATGGACCATAGCTTAGACTTCTGTCCTAGACCCCAACTAACTCCCTGTTCTGTGAAGTGGGGAACCTCCCTGACATTTCTGCTGATTCCCAGGAACTGCTGCTCTCCTACCTTCTGGGGCTCTGTCCTAGTTCTGAATTTGCATGCATGGGCACTCTATGTTCTGACCACATCAAAGAACCAACAGCTGTGTGAAGTTTCACCCACAGAATTCATTCAGAATTTATGAATAGTGTAGACTTTTTTGCAGCTTCTGTGGAGGGCAGCAAGGGTCCCATGTTCCTCAGCAAACAAGATGTAAACATTCCAAGTAGTCATTCCTGCTTTCCCCAAAGTCCTCCTAAGTCAGAGTCAGAGGTGAGGAGGAGGGCCAATGGGTGAGGGGCTGCCTCTAGTTTTCCTCCAACAACTTATGCAACTTTGCTGGTTCCAGTCTCTTCCCTCATGAAACTTCATTTGGAAATTTTCAACTTGTGTCTTTGGCATTCAGAAGAGTGTCTAGTCACCTTTGAGCTAGGCATGGATAAACAGACATATCCTAGAAGAGGCCGGGGACAGCAATGGGAGAAGGTCCAATCCTGCTTCAGGTACTTAGCTCTTACCCAGGCATTCTCCACAATAAAAGCAACATTCTCCCTAAAAGGATTAATACCTATCCCTCTCTATCTCATTATACAAAGTTAGCATGGCCTTTATTCTTGGGATCTTAAAATCTAATAGGAAAGATACACCATTTAGGTCAGTTATAAAGCAGAGGAATGAATGCACAGTGCCCTGTGTGATCCAGACTAATAGGTGATGCAATCTCACTAAAAATTGCCCAAAGGAAGCAGGATCTGAGTTGGGTCTTATGAGGGTCATGTGATGTAAGTGAAACATATCTAGCTTCAGATGCTTGGAGAATTGTTAGGGAGAGGGAGAAAGAGAAAGACTATCAATTCATTTTCTATAAGAGAAGAGACAGACTAATTCATGCATCTGTCCATTCATTTATCCATCCATTCATCCTTCATCCATCCATCTTCCTTCCTTCTTTCCTGCCATCTATTCATCCTAAAAATGTTTAACATCCGCTGTGTACCATGCACTGAGACAAATGGCAGGAAGGAAAGGATAAAGGAGGCCATCTCTGAAGGATTTTAGAGAAGTGTGGTAGATAGGTATGTTAGACAATTAATTATAAACTGAATAGTTAAGTGGAATTTTGGACAGGGTATTAATGAGAGAGATGAGGATGAACAATTAATACTGTTGGAAGCTGCTCTTGGAGAGGTTGAGGCTGAATGATCTTGAAGACATTGGAGGGTATTAACCAGATAAAAAGGAAGCAAGATCAGGGATGCTTTTGGGAGAAGAGAGTGCAGGGAAAGATCATGAACAAGGTAACAGCACAGAACGTGTGGTGTGATAGGTGATGATGCATGAAGGGAACCAAGAAGTAAGGCAGAGGCCAAAATGCAAAAGCCAGCTACGTCTTACTAACTGTATCCATCAGGGTTCCAGGGAGCCCTTGAAGTTTAGAATTTTAAAATGATGTTTTATTTTAGAATAGCTTTAAATTTATAGAAAAGTTGTTAAGATACTACAGCAAGTTCCCAAGTAATCTGCACCCAGTTTTCCTTATCATTAATATATTTCATTGCTATGGTACATTTATCATGACTAATGGACCAGTATTGAGGCATTGTTGTTAACTAAAGTCTATGTTTTAATCAGATTTCCTTAATTTTTATCTAATATCCATTTTCTGCTCCTGGGTCCCATTATGTCTCCATCGTCCCCTCTGGTCTCTGACAAGCTTTTAGGCATTCCTTTTTTTATTACCTTGATGCTTTATAGTCATATTGGTCAGGTACTTTGGAGTATGTCCTTAAATTTAGGTTTATCTGATGTGTTTTCCATGGTTAGACTAAGTTCCATGGTGTAGGAGGGTTCATGGGTTTGAGAAGGAAGACCACAGGGGTAAAGTGTCATGATCATCACATCCGATCAAGGGCACATACTGTATGCTTCATTACTGTTGATGTTCACCTTAGTCACCTGGCTGAGGTGGCATTTTTCAGGTTTCCCCACTGAAACATTCATTCCTCTTTCCCCCTCCCTGTTTATATTGTGAATGAAGTCACTCTTCCAAAGCAGTGCTCACCTGGAAGAATGAGAAGCATGTGTGTTCATGGAAGATTTTTAAGTGAAAAAGGGACCTGATGTAAGAACCATGGGTGGAAATTGCAAGGAGATTACAAGCCAATCTGAAGTAGGTTTGGCTCACCATCAGGATAAGTGCCTGCCCCTTAAAACTCTCTTTGTGGGTTTTTGCACTCAAGTGGGTTTGGTGTAGGGATCACTAAGGCTCTTTAAAGATTTCCATCATCCAGGCAAAAAGTGTAGCTACAACTACTTCAGATCTTGTCTGGAAAAATATACTTACATGTTTCCAATGTCAGGGTTACCCCAAAGTGTGTGTGTGCACGCATATGCAAATATGTGTGTTTGCCCATGGAAATGACCGAAGAAGGCAACACTAGTTTGCTTGTGAAGTTCTTCACCATCACTGCAGCAAATTGCTTCCTCTATCACATCCCAGCCCCTTTTCTTCTCTCTCCATGAACTGTCTTCAGTTACACCATTTTCTTCTTCCCACCCTGGCACACCTTTCTAAGGAGGGTGTGGCCTGAACTTTCCTACACCATGGAACCTTCTCTCCACATGTACAAACAAATCTGTTGATGAGAGTATAATTCAAGCCAGTCTTTTTTAGAGAGCAAATTGGCAGTGCCTTTCCAATTTAAAATGCTTCTGTCTTTTGACCAAGCAATACATAGTATTTCAATGGAATTTTCCTTTTTTTATTTTCACTTAACAATAGATCATGCACATTTTTCTTACTGGCAGATGTTTATGTCCTTTCCAGTTTGTTTGTCCATGCTTTCTATTTGGATCCAAATTTATTTTGGTAGGCAAACATAAGGCAATGTGTTTGAACTTCCATGTGTTGCTTCCTATCTCATATTTTGCAGGAAATTGTTTAGAGGTCAGGGACACTTGAAATATATACAGGGTCTATCAGATCATTCCCTGAAACAGCTGCAGGAAGGGGTATTCACAACACAGTGAAAAAAGTGTTGCATTAGGCCTCATTCTTACTATACCCCTGAAGGCGGCAATGATCGGTCATATTCCAAAGATGAGGAAACTGAGGCTCATTGAGATTAAAGGAAGAGCACTGGGTTGACTCCATTATAAGTGAGATATCTAAAAAATTCTTTGTACTCCTTGCTGAGACCCTTCTCACAGAAGTCCAGATGCATCACTCTACAACCAATTTGAGCTGCTTTATGATACTGTGCTAGAATTTTCCAAGTTCACAGTCACTAAATGAATGCATTACCCTACACTGTGCTGGAATTCCGCCCCCCTCCCTCACTTTTCTGTTATATTAAATTAGTATCCTCCTCCAAAGAGGCAGTGCTCACTTTTGGAGGTGCAATGGGAGTCCTTGCCCAACTAACCTGGGGCATGTGAGTGTTAGCTCTGTAGCAGAGTGGACCCTGGGCCCTGTGGCATCAGCCTTCATGGCCAGGACACTAAGAGAGACAAAAGACACTGCCGGGGCGTTATTAATGCTCAAAATTGTCGACGTTCCATGCAGTGTGTTTTTCTAATTAGAGCCGAGCCGCACAGTACCATTTCCATAATCAACATGGGAATGGAAACTCAGCAAAATCTCATGTATTTGCAGGGAAACTGCTCCCCGGCAACATAAAAATGGCTTTTTATAACATAAAGGCTGTAATTAGAATAAGTCAAATCAGTTGGAAACGATTAAGGCCGGAGCAGGCGAAGCTGCCTTCTAAATATTTGTCTGGAGATTAGCTGACTCCTGCAGCCCAAGAAGCGTCTTTGATTTACTTACACTGCTCAACGTGGCGCACATAATCCGGAGGAAGGCAAATGAGCACAGATTTAGATGTGCACTTGGCCCCTCCTGCCATTTGACAGGCGGCAAGCACATTGGAAGCCCAGTCAGGAAAGGAATGAATATAGGGTCATATTAGACAAATTGCTTAAAAAAAAAAAAAAAAAAAAAAACACCCCATGATCATCAATTTAAATTCTTTTAAAATGTGCTCGGTCTTTGAAGCTTTTAGGATGCACTTTAGAAGTCCACGTGGAATAATTCCCTGCTTGTCAATGCGACAGTTGATGCGCCTCTCATTGTATTTAAAATTATAGTTCTGAGGTGGGACTTGCTCCACGCTGCTTGTCTGACATCCTCTATTAAAATACAAGTAAATCTTGGCAGGTGGAAATTTGAAGAAGAAAAGAGATTATAGAAGAAAAATCA
Source organism: Lasiurus borealis (assembly GCA_004026805.1). Taxonomy (NCBI): domain Eukaryota; kingdom Metazoa; phylum Chordata; class Mammalia; order Chiroptera; family Vespertilionidae; genus Lasiurus; species Lasiurus borealis. The sequence continues at coordinate 21,280 of PVJN01007847.1, read as the reverse complement.
GAATTGTTAATATTAATTTGCTAACCAGGGGACCCTGGTGAGGGACACTTCTCTGTGTCCTCTAACTGGATGCTGATAACGGAGAACGCCTTCCTGTGGCCAGGGATGGGATGGAGGTGATGAATGGGATTGGATAGGTACACAGTCCATGGTTTGCATCTTTGGAGGCCAATGTGGCCAGAATGACAGTGCAAGTTCCTGTTATTCCATCTGGACTGGCAGTTCAGCTCTATGCCGGGGTGGCAGGGGAAGGCAGTCAGGAGAGCGGGCAGATAATAGCTGCTCTCGAGACCAGCCTGAAACATCCAAGGGCTCTGGCTTTTCTTTAGAAGGGCATAATTTGTCCTGACAGGCTCCTTACTCATTTGTAAGCCCTTCAGAATCCCAAACTTGTGTGCGTGCCTGCATTTATCCATTGAAAATATAATCAGCCTAATGCATTCTCTTACTGAATTTTAAACCAGCCCATTAAAACTCCTTTAACGTGCTAAAGTCAGCTTCAGAGAGGGTTTCCATTTCATCTTTATTGAGCTGAGGCTATGGTTCGCTCTCCCCTTGCACCACGGTGAGCGCCTGTCAATAATTCAATAGCGTAGCCTTGATGGGCCCAAGCCCAACCCCGACTTTTCAGGAGCCAACCAGCTTGTCAAGCCTGATGCACTGTCAATGGCCCACTGATCTATACTGCATGAATCCCCCTCAGCTCTTGATGTGTCCCTGGGAATAAGAAAGCCATTTCAGAAGTCAGCCCAGTGAGAAGCACCTGTTTGTAGAGAATCTTTAATAAGGGCAGGTTGGTGGAGTTGCATTCCAGCCCTTGCACTTCATTTTGTTGAGCAATGCAAGGTTTCTCTATGCGTCTTGGGGGAATGGAGGGGCAAGTTTCTGGCAATAGGGGACTGCTGTCCTTCTGGCTATCTCTCCTTTCTCTGAGCATGCTTTTGCATTGCACTTATTTGAATCCAAAGATCAAGCTCAGAGGGCTAAAGATACTCATCTCATGACCATGCCAGGGCCTGGACTTTTCCACACACCCAGTGACAGTGATTTGGAGCTGCTTAGTCCATCCCCTCAGAATATCATGAGTCTTTGCTGATTGAAGGAGTCCGTGAAATGCAGATGAGAACTACAGCCTAATGTTTAATTGTTCCATGCAGAAAACACAACCATTTGTTCTAAAAGAAAGGAATAAAGAAAGGAAGGCCCTAAGCAGTTTTCTCAGTGGTTAGAGTATCGGCCTGTGGACTCAAAGGTCCCAGGCTCGATTCCTGTCAAAGGCATGTATCTTGCTTGCAGGCATATACCCAGTAGGGAGTGTGCAGGAGGCAGCTGATAGATGTTTCTCTCTTATTGATATTTCTAACTCTCTATCCCTCTCCCTTCCTCTCTGTAAAAATTTAATAAAATATAATTTTTAAAAAAAGAAAGGAAGGAAGGAAGGAAGGAAGGAAGGGGAAGGAAAAATAAAAGGGAAGAAAAGAAAGAAAGTAAGAGAAAAGAAGCAAGCATTGTTTGTATTCCTTTAGTCTGGGCACGATTTTTAACCCAGAATTATCCTCCCAGCTCTTGACATCACCAAGCCCTGAAAAGTTGGCATAAATGAGATGTGCAAATATCTCCCCTAGAAAAGGCCACGAGGAGAGCACGTAATCCATGTTTTAAATGCAAAATGTCTTGAGTCCCATTGCTACTCAGTTTTTCCTGCAGATACGTTTTTGCTGGATTAAATAACTCTTTTAAAGGCACTAGTCATGCAAGCACTGTCTCATTTGTGACTGTATTTGCATTGCTAATCATGTCTCTTCCTCATGCATAGTCTTTCCTGAGCAGCCACCCCCAAATTTACAGATTTCTTGCTTGTCAAATTGGAGTCTGCAAAGAGGTGGCAATAATATAGATGGAAAAGAGAAGCGGCGATGTGTTAAAAGCTAATAGAAAACTGTTACACTGGAATAGATTCGAGGTGTAGACTCCTGCTTCCCTTAACCACAAAACAACCACATCATTTCTGATCAGGTAAAGCAAGCCACCCATGGCCTTGCGTTCTCCCCAAATAAACAGCACAGAGTTTGTGGGCGAAAGAAAGGTTGTTTGTGCAGGTGAAGGAAAGGGAAAGAAAATGAGTATGATGATTTTAGGAAAGGAACTCTCTCCCAAGTATACGTCCCCTTGTATGCACTCAGCCCCATAAATGAAGGTAGGCTGGGGGCACAGAGCACCCAGTGATATGGCCAGCATTAGGTGGTAAGTAGCAGAGCTGAGTCATCAAATCCCCCGGCTTTCAGAAAATGAGACCTTCGGGATCCTGTGGTAATATTCATACTTTTTATTTGGAGAGATTTTTAATTAATTCATTCATTCATTGTTTTTTGTTTTGTCTTTCACATTTTGCTCAGTCTCAGGTGAACACACAAAATGATACTCACCTGTTTGTGGCTTGGTAGGAGGACAGACAGAAGAGAAATGAAACCCAGGATTTTGCCTCCTCAACTGAATCCCTTCCTCCCTATTTCCTGCATTTAGGAGCCCCACAGTGGGACACAAAGAATCCTCAGAGACCACCTGGCCCAGTGTGCCACCTACTAATCAAGGTCAACTACATACTTTTATGGCCCAGGTGGAGGAAGTGACATTCTTGGCACCTAGTGAGATGGGTCTGAGATCAGGGCTCTCCTGCTCCATCAGGGATCCCAGAAACCAACCTGTTTATGCTATTGAAACCCAAGGCAGTTATGGAATCCACACTTCATGCACATGACTAGGAGATTTTGGAAGCTCTCTTAGGCTCATAATCTATGTTTTAAGAACAATCATCAGCAATGGCTTTGGCACTAGTGCAGCTATCAGCATATTAATTCCATTTGAGATGGTTAAATGCTTTTGGAAACTGTAAGCCCGACCTAATAAAGTTTATTTTAAAAACAGTTAGAGTCAGAGAACTTTAGTCTGAGAGATTCTATCCAGCAGCCCCTCACTTCACAGAAAAGCAGACAGGAATCTATAGGGTTTCAATTTGCATGGATGTGCTGATGTCCCTAGGTGATGGCAAAACTAATGCCTTTACTAATTCACTGTCTTTCTCAGATCAGACATTATAAAATGGAATCTAGACTTTTCTTTGGTCCACACAGTTTTCTTTCTTCCTTCACTAGCTGCCAACACTTAAGTGCCTAAACATCTCATTTAAAATCTGGATTTCTGGCTTCTTGTGAAAAATCAGAGTGTTAGCATATTAGGCAAGTCCCCCACACTTCAAACATAGCTGGAGCTCCGCAGCATCTGCCCACTTAGGTGGGTACCAGCTTTCCAGTTCAAAGCATTCCCTGTTCTCACTACTGACCTTGACTCTGTTTGCTTAACTATCAACTGGCTACATAAAGCATTTATGTGTGTGTTTTTTAATTGATCTTTATTGTTGAAAGTATTATTGATGCTTCTCCCCCCAATACCTTTAACCATCTCCACCCACTCCCTTCCCCACCCCAGACCTTCCCTGCACTATTGTCTGTCCATGGCTATGCATATATGCATATCATTTGCATATCTACCCACCCCTCCAAAAATAAACTTGCCCAGAGACATTGGCAACAGGAAAGCTTTGCATCTGCACTGGGGCTGCCAGTTCTTTGCAGCCATGCCTGGAGAATTCAACAGCTCTTTCTCAGCACAAATCATCATCTTCCAGAGTTCATGTAGAGAATGGCATCCCTGGCACAGAGCAGAAAACATCTGGTAATGAATCCATTAGCCAGACTGTTGCTCAGGCTCTAGGTGCCCAAGGGTCTGAGTGCTGGGCTGAATAGGATGCATGAATGACACCCAGAAGATGTTACCTTTTGGCCCTGGTTCTGCCAGACCCCTGGTTTGGCCCTCAGGGCTCCTGTGACTGCTTCAATGCCAGGTGTTATTCCCAGCCATCCCTAGGTGAGAAGCTGGCCAGCTTTGAGGATTCCCTCCTCCCCTTCTCTACCACACCTCCCTCTCCTGCACAGCCTTCCTGATTTACACAAAGGAGGAGACACAGATTATATTTGGCAGATGTAAGGAGCAGCATTTGTCGAACCCTGAGCCCTACAACTCTGCGAACAGACCTGCACACTGTACAGAATCATTAGAAGCCCAGTGTCTGAGGGCTCAGGGAGGTTGAACAGGGAGGTGAGAGTGAATAAAAATGAGCAGGCCCGCAAACTGCTTTCGCCCAAGGGCTGGTTTTAATGAGCCTGTCCCTAATGAGTTGTCCCTGCAACCAGCTTCAGGCCTAAACAGATGAGGCAGGGATTCTGCTAAATTTTTGATAGGATTTGCACTGGTTTTATGAGAAAGCAAGCAGTAGAGAGTGCAAAGTTGGGTCATGAATCTTTTACGAGGGTGTGGATGGTTGTCCATCTTGTCAACCAGAACGTCAAAGAACTGGTTGCTAATAGAAACCCTGGCCTCAGCCCTCGATCATCACCCACCATATCAGCTCATTTGGTCAGGGTGGCTAAATGATTTGTATCTTTCTGATTCGGGACCTGGCCTGTGGCCTCTAAGAAGAATTCATCTTCAGACTCCATCAAGGAGATGACTTGAGTCATTGCCTATTCCCACTAATGATCTTTTGTGGAATTTAACTCATCTTGGGGATTTGCACACTTTTTCTATGAAGTGCTGGGAAGAAAACTCCATCAAACACTTTAATTAGCATCCTCTTTCCTTTTGGGCAGCTCCATTTCTATCAAAAGCACAAGCCTTATCCTTCTGTTGCATGAGAAAACTCAGACCAAGGATAAGTGTCATTCTTGATTTATACAAAGATGTTGCTAATATTTCTAATATATGTCAATTCTGAGATTGAGTGATCCAATAGATTTATTATACAACTACCTTTTATTTTTAATATGAAAACCTACCAACAAATATATTTCTTCAGTTTGACTCATCCACCAAGAGGCTATTTTCTTGGTGGCTCAGGTTACAGAAAATGCTAGTTCAGCAGCCTTTTCTGTGCTGAGTGAGCGACTGCCCCCTCCTTCCTCCAGCTCAGACACTCTCTTTCACATTAATCATGTAATTGATTTAATAAGCTCTGGCTTCAAGAGCTTTTTCCCCTCCTCTCCGTCTCTTCTCTCCATAAGGTTTCAGTTCAGCATTTGTCTGGTAGGCAGAAGGCTCTTGCATTTTCCCAGGCATAAAATCCAACAATTGGATTGTATATTAGATACCTTGATCTTATATTTGTGTGGCTCTGTTCACTTATTTTCTAAGCCACTTAATTAATTAAGTTTAAGTGTTATAAAATATGCAATCTATTCCTGTATATGTCCTATGTGGAGTCTTATTTAAATATCTCCAAAACTGAAAATTGAGAATTAGCCAGGAGAGATCTATTACCCTATTTTATTAGTATAAATGAGGAAGCTGATGTGCAAAGAGGTGAATGGACTTGGTGATGTGCTTGGAGTGAAAATGTTGGTCTCCAACCCCTTGCAATAAGATTCTATTTTCATATCCTTTTGTTGCCTAAGGCACCCTTTCTCTGAAACAAAAAATTATATGTATTTATCTTTAAGAGAATACTTTTTTTTTTTACTTGGAATAGAGCTGTATTCTGTGGTTGTATTAAGTTAGATGTGCTAATAGATATTTAAGTCAAACAAGACCAGGCATGTACAAAACACTTGATGAATCATATCATACTAAACCAATATCATTTGATGTGATGATTCCAGATTACAGGTAAGCAAGTGTTCAATGTTAAGTCTGAATATAAGCTTACATTCAGTTATCTGACCTTTCTTGTAAAAGGTGACCTTGTGAAGGTAGTCATGGTCTGGCTGGTATAGAGCCCAGGGTGTTGGGGCAGGGTCAATGTTTTAAGCAGATAAGAGATTCTAGAGTCTAGAGATAGGGCTCCAATGAGGAATGTCAGTGTCAATATTAGGAACAGAGACTTGAAGACCCGAGGAAAAATGAAAAGCAAAGGCAGCTACTCCAAATAATGAAGATATTCTGCTAAAATACCTCTTTTGACTCTTATTTGAAGGAATGAGTGTAGTTAGTAGTGCTGCTGACTGCATTAGTCGGGGTTCTCCAGAGAAACAGAACTGATAGAAGATTCTATATGTTATATGAAACAAGGGATTGGCTCATGGGTTGGAGAAGTCCCAAAGTCTTCAAATATACAAGTTGGAGTCCAGGAAAGCTGGTGGTGTCGTTCCAGTTCAAGTATGAAGGCCTGAGAACTAGGGGAGTCAATGATGTGAATCCCAGGGCAAAAGCAGAAGATGAGATGAGATTCCTCAGTTCATGCAGGCAGACAGGAACAAATCCTCCCTTACTATGCTTTTTGTTCTGTTTGGACTCTCGATGGGTTGGCTTCATATATATTTAAGTTAAACAAGACCATACATGTACAAAATGTTGATGAATCTCATAATATTAACCCAACATTGGCCAGGTGTTTATTTCAGATTGTAGGTATGCAGGTCTTCAATATTAAGTCTCATGAAAATGTGCCGCCCTCTCCAGAACCTATATATTTAGCTCTTATTTACCCATATTGGGAGTTCAATCTACATCAATAAGACCATGGATTCAAACACTAATCTCATTCTGTAACACCCACTACAGATATACCCAGAAATAGTGTTTAACCTGGGCATCTCATGGCCAGTCAAGCTGACACATAAAGTTACTCATCACAACTTTTACCCATAAAAATTGACCATGAGTTCTGAGTTTCAACCAATTCATAGCCATGGTGTGTCATATAAAGAACTTTTCAAACTCTGTCATTCAGCCAGAGTTGGGGAGGTTTTCTTTTAAGAATAGGAACAAGCAAAGGTCTTTACTCTTTGGAGAAATATTATCTTGTCCATTAGGGATGCTGGAGCTAGAATTTAGAAATGTGCTGGGGAGAGAAAGGATAGCCCATTGCGAAATTCATTGCTCTTCTCACATTATATTGGGCAGTTAACAAGAATTAAACAAAGGAAATATATTAATGTTAGTAACAATATTAGCATGGGTATTTTAATAGTGGAAGGAAATAACTCATGTACTTCATTGTGGATTGGGCCTCTATAATCTTACCCTACCTGCAACAAAACTCCCCAATCTCTTCTCTCACTAATCAGAGGCCCACGAGTCCCTGATCTCCCTGTGCACCAGCTCCATTACAGGGAATGAAAGCAGAAATAACAATATTTTCCCCAGATCTGCATAATTAGAACAAGCTTTTGATAGTTTGAAGAGGCTCATAAAATGAACTTCTCAAAATGCATTTGATACGGAATCATATAGTAGTGACAGGTCCATAAATCAAGTGAGACTGTGGCCATTTGATTCAGAATGCAAATCACCTTCTTCCCAGCAAACTCATCCCCTGAAAGCCCTTCACAGGATACAAAGGACATTTCCTTCCCAGCCCTTAAGAATTCTGACTACAAGGAGACCTCCTATTGTTGTTCTCTTCCCTGTCCTTTTACATGGCCCCAACATATCTAGTCTACAACCACAAATATCTATAATGCAACTTACTATAGTCCTCCCTCATCAAAGTGGTTTAACAAACATTTGTTGAGTGAATGCTTTCCATTGGGAAGTAGATATTTTCCATTTAAATTTACTGCATTAGTTAATTGTTGAGCTTAGTTTTCCTCTCTACATCATTCATTTTCTTGACTAAATAAGCCCATCCCAGGGGTCAGAACCCTCTTGGTTCTAACCTCAGCTCTGCCAACAGTTTGGAGTGTGGTCTGACTAAAGCCATTTTCCTCTTTTGCTACTCCATCTTGTCTGAAATATGGGTTAACTGGGACTTAACTCCTTGTCAAAGATGCTATGTGAAATGACTAATTAACAGCAAAGTGGGAGTCAGAATTGTCATTGACAAATGGGACTCTCACGAACTGTCAGTTCTCCTGGAAGTGTTTGCCCATTCTTGGTGTGTCCCTAGATCCATGTGAATTTAGAGGACGGAAGGCCTTCTTAATCCTCCCTGGGATTAAATTGCTTGTCAATTGAATTTGGAAACTTGGGAGTCACTTTATCCAAGTTGTCCTGGGTTGGACAATTATATGATTCTAGTTTCAGGAATTAAACAGGCATGAGACAAATGAGCCCATATTTTGCTAGTATAATCAAAGGTTTTCAGTAAGTTCTCCCTGAATGACCTGGGCTAAGTAAGTACCCACATCTGCCCAGAGTTAAGCTATAATTGAATTGCAGAGATAAGATTGATATTTTTGCATGTCAAACATACTCTATACAGTGTGCAGACATAATGTGAGCAGTCTTCCAAAGGAATCCTTTCCAGGCGATAGAGCTCTGCTCCATTTCACTAGGACCTTCGTAGTTCCCCATGGGGCACTTCCACAGAATCAACTCTACAAACATCAGAATTCTATTCCAAACAGTCAAGACCCTCCCATGCTAACCTAAATTCACCTTTTTAAGTAGAAATGGATCTAGATTTTAATGGAATGTGAGACTTAGACAGTTTGGGAGCCCTCTTTATGGAAAAGATACCGTCACTAGTGCAAAGTGAAGTATGGCCATAGAAACACGCGCCCTCCCCTTCCTGTTATCCACCTCTGTTCCCCACTGGAATTTCGCAATAATGAAGGTAACTTAATGACTGGTCATGAGCTATGTATGCTTCAGACCCCACTTTGGATCTCCTTCCTTTCCTCTCTGTGAGCCTCTGCCTCAGTTGGACTAATCACTGCCCTCCTCTCATATTAAAACTTAAGTATTGATTAAGAATCAAGTCTAATGAGAGATAAATATGATGGTTCAAGACAGTGCTTCTCATGGAGAAGTAGGAGTGAAATATACTTGAACTAACCAAGTTTATAGCAGATTTCTCAATGTATCTTCTCTTATCATTTTATTAGCATCACCTGTGGAGGAGGCCAAGGAGCAGCTTAATAAACATATACTAGTAGGTTCCTGGATATGTTAGAATTACTGAATAGATTATCTGGGGCCAAGAGACAGGGGTTTCCACTTTAAGAACCTCTCACATCTCATGACTTTGAAGCAGAAAGTTTGAAAAACACTGCTTTCCTGGCCACTAATGGCTGCTCTTAAGATGGGCACTTACCTGAAAATAAAATAAGTGCAATGGCCATGTGGATTCATTTCCAAGGACTGTCATAACATGGCCCTACCAACAGAGTAGCTTAAAACAATGGAAATGTGTTCTCTCTGTGTTCTGGAAGTGAGGAGTCTGAGATCAAGACAGGGATGGTTCCCTCTGAAACTCAAGTGACAATCTGTTCTAGCCTCTTCCCCAGCTTCTGGTGGTCAGTGGCAATCCTCAGTGTCCTTGTCTTGTAGCTGCCTCACTTCAACCCCTGCCTCTATCCTCCATGGCTTTCTTCCTTCTCTTTCTGTCTGAATCTTCACACAACCTTCTAATAAGAATGCTATCATTAGTTCTAGAGCACACCCAAATCCTGTATGAACTCTTTCTTAATTATATCTACAAAGATTCTGCCTTTAAGTAAGATCACGCTATAAGATTCTGGGTAGATATAAAGTTTGGGGAGTATAACCTTCAACCAACTACACCAATTACATGATACATGGGGGACAGGGGCTGGGAAAAGAGATGAATGAACATAGAACCAATTAAAAGTTTAAAGTGTTGACTAAAAGGGCTTGTTTTCCCAGATGTTCAGAGACTCCAGAATGCTTTTTGATATCAATTTTTGGGTTGAAGAAAGGGAACTAAGATGTGTAGGAAGGTTGTTCACACACCTCAGATGGGCAGGCTGTGAATGTGTGATGTGGAGAGAGTTCTAAGGAAGGGGTGGATGAACTATCGATCAGAAAACAAAAAGAGGGATATAATAATGAAAGGGAGATCTGTTTGCCAATCCTCAGGGTTTCCATACAATTTGGGAGAATGCCCTGAGCCAGGAGAGCCCGGAGCCAAACATTTGGGAAGATATCCAAGATGAACCTGAAGGAGAAAATATTTGCAGATTTAGAAAAGGCAAGTGGTACTGAGATTTGAAGATTGTTCTAATGGCCCCCACCCTTCTGTCTTTCTTTGCCTGCTCAGGGCTCAGAAGAGGTTGATGGGATTATGGAAGTCATGACATCCTACACTTGACAAAATGCTTTCTTTCTTTCTTTCTTTCTTTCTTTCTTTCTTTCTTTCTTTCTTCCTTTCTTTCTTTCTTTCTTTCTTCCTTTCTTTCTTTCTTTCTTTCTTTCTTTCTTTCTTCCTTTCTTTTTTTAGGGGGGGGGGTCAAGATTCTGCCTTTTTTTTTCTTTTTTATTAAATCTTTATTATTCAGATTATTACATTTGTTTTTTTCCCCTCCATATCTCCCTTCCACCCAGCTCCCACCCTTCCCTCTGCCCTTACCTCCCTCCCGTTGACCTCATCCATAGGTGTATGATTTTTGTCCAGTCTCTCCCTGTACACCCCTCACCCCTTTTCTTCTGAAAATTATCAGTCCACTCCCTTTCTGTGCTCCCGATTCTATTATATTCACTAGTTTATTCTGTTGATCAAATCTTCAATTCCCTTAATTTTCAGATTCACTTGTTGATACATATTTGTTGTTCATAATTTTTTATTTTTTACCTTTTTCTTCTTCCTCTTCTAAAAGAGTACCTTTCAGCATTTCATATAATACTGGTTTGGAGTTGATGAACTCCTTTAGCTTTTTCTTCTCTGTGAAGCTCTTTATCTGCCCTTCAATTCTGAATGATAGCTTTGCTGGATAGAGTATTCTTGGTTGTAGGTTCTTGCTATTCATCACTTTGAATATTTCTTGCCAATATTCTCCCTTTGTCTTTTGCTCTTGGTATTTTAATGATGATGTGTCTCAGTGTAGTCTTCTTTGGATTCCTTTTATATGGGGTTCTATGTGCTTCCTTGACTTGTGAGTCTATTTCTTTTACCAGAAGTGGCAAGTTTTCAGTCATTATTTCTTTAAATAGGTTTTCAGTATCTTGCTCTCTCACTTCTTCTGGCACCCCCATAATTCTGATGTTGGTATGCTTGAAGCTGTCCCAGAGGCTCCTTACATTATCTTCACATTTTTGGATTCTTTTCTCTTCTTGCTTTTCCAGTTGAGTGTTTTCTGCTTCTTTATATTTAAAATTTTTGACTTGATTCTTGTCTTCCTCTAGTCTGCTGTTAGGTCTCTGTACAATATTTTTTAATTTAGTCAGTGTATGTTTAAATTTTAGTTGGTTATTTTCCATTTCTATTTGGACCTTTTTCATCTCCTCTTGGGTTTCGCTAAATTTATCCATCTTTTCTAGGATATTCTTGAAAAACCTTAAAAGCGTGGTTTTGAACTCTATATCCAGTCATTTGTTTTCCTCCATTTCTTTTGTTTGTGGTCCCTTCCCTTGACTCGGCATTTTCACTATGCAGGGAGAACTTCTGTGTTGGATTCAGCCTTATGATACCAGACTTGTAAAACTGCAGACGCCTCTCTATTGAGCTTAGGATGGGTGGAGTCTCAGGACTTAAGGGACCACCTTGCCTTTCAGTCAGCCCCGCCCTCCACAGTCCCCGAGTCTCACTTAACTGTATAATCACTGAAGCAGTCCTTTGCGTGTGCGTGCACCCGTGAGTTCTTGCAGTGCCTTTAGACTGCTGCCTTTCCGGCTCCCCTGTGCTCCAGGACCATATGAGTCTTGGTCCCTAGGGTTTCGCCCAAAACTGGGGTTTAGTGAAGTTAGAAGTGGCTCAGTTGGGAGGGTCTGTCTCCCGACCACTCGCAAAAGCCAGTGGCACAATCAGCAGCTGGTCCTCTGTGTTCAATGCCCTGGGCATCATCAGACTTCAGATCTCTTGCAACTCTCCTAAATTTCCATGCACTCCTCCCTTTTAACAGTCCAAACTCCTCCTGTATGAGTTTCAGCTGTACCTAGGGACTAGTGTCATAGGATAAGGGGGTTCAATGCCATTGAGAGTCTCTGTTTTCCTCCTGCCAGAGAAAGCCAGCCAGGTTCTCAGGCACCCGCTCTCTCCATGCATGCGTCTCCGTACCTCAGCTTTTTGCAGCTCCTTTGGGTTTCTGTGAGCCCCTCTCTTTCCTTCTAGTTGTAGAATTTCCACTCAGCCAGCTTTCGTGTGGCTCTGGATGATGCCCGTTCTGTCTTTTAGTTGTAGTTTTGAAATTGTTTTTGCGAGGCAGCAGGGTAGTTGTTTATCTATGCTGCCATCTTGGATTCTCTTCAATGCTTACTTTCATAAACAGCATATTCCTAGATCCTCTGCACTCCCTCTAACAAACCCGAACTGGAGGCTGCCTGTGGGCCTGGGCGCTTTGGCTATTTTCTCCCTTGCCTCAGAGATCTTGCAAGGACTGAGCCCCTTCTTTGGTTGTCCTCAGCTGTGAGCCCAGTTCCCAGATTTCACTAAAATACCCTTATCAAGAGGATGTTGCGCCCTGAGTATGGTCTCTCTCCCTGATCATGTATTGTCATTTTGCTGTGCTTCTAAATTTTCTTGCTTGTTTATTTCTTGTTGATCACTTTCTCTTCTCCTCATCCCCATGAGACTTAACTCTACATTTAGGCCTGAGTCACTCCCATGGCCAGTGGCTGGGCCATAGTAGGTTTTCCATTGCTGAATGGATGCATTTAACTGGAGAGAAAGTTTTTTTTTTTGTTTCTTTGTTTGTTTGTTTGTTTTACATTCAGCACACAGGAACACAGCATCTGTGCCAGGAAGAGAGATGCTTAAGAGCTTTGCTCTGATGACATCTAAGCTGCTGGGTCTGAAATACCAGGGGTTTCAGACATAGGAGGAGGAAAGTTACTGAGCAGGGAGAAGTGGAGAATTACACCTTAGCCCCAACATCACAGTGGAAAGAAAATGAGGACCACAGTGTTCCAGAGCCTATAAGCCATGCATTTTAGACCCAGTCAATCCCATAGCTGATGTGGGATCGGGGAGAAAGATGGAAGAGGGAAGATGGACATAAAAGATTATTGTGTTTGGAGGACCCCAAAGGAATTTCCAAAAAATATATAGGAGAGAGAGAGAGAGAGAGAGAGAGAGAGAGAGAGAGAGAGAGAGAGAAAGGAAGAAGATGGGGATGAAGAGGAAGAGTAGGAGGAGGAGGAAAGACACCTAGTCTTAATCATAAATAAATAAAAGCTGAGGATTATAAAGAGCAAGTTCAGAGCAGGGCTATAGAGAATGAACCCTGCATCTTTGAGGATGTTAAGTTCATAAGGACTTGGACATGACCTCTTAGGTTGTACATGAAGAAACTGTGGCTCAAGAAGGCTAGCTTAGTCTGTTCAGCTGCTGAAACAAGATACCATAGACTGGGTGGCGTATAAACAACAGTGATGCATTTTTCATAGTTCTAGAGGCTGGGAAGGCCAGATCTAGGTGCCTGCAGATTCAGTTGTCTCTGAGGACCTGCTGCCACTGCCTGGTTCACAGTTGGGCTATTTCTCACTCATTCACTCACTCACTCACTCACTCACTCACTCACTCACTCACTGTGTCCTCATATGGAGGAGGGGGCAAAAGAGCCCTCTGAGGCCCCGCTCATAAGGGCACTAATCCTTTTATTGAGTACTCCACCCTCAGGAGCGAATCAGGTCTCAAAGCCCCAGCTCCTCAGATCCTCATACCATCCCACTGGGGTTAGGTTTCAACATATAAATTTGATCTGGGGAAAGGAGACCCAAATGCTCAGTCTATAGCAAAGGCTGGGTGAATTTCTTATGGTGAAAAGGGACTTGCTGGGATGTCTGGTTATGGAATGCTCACTCCCCAGTCTTCCCCTTTTTCACTTTTCCTCATTTAAAGTGAGGAGAAGAGCAGGATTAGCATCTATGAATTTTCTACAGAGTCCCGGGCACGAATAGGAATGATTAGGTCTTGATGCTGTGGAGTGGTTTTGAGGGGAGAGACTGGTGATCCAAGTAGACAGCAACAGCAATAGGGTTCCGGGGTCTGGTCTTGGGGGTGGTGACATCTGGTAGAATCAGTGTGAGAGCAAGAGCAAATGGGGTTCAGGACAAGATCCTAGAGTGTAGTTTGGTAGCTCAAAAGTCAGTCTGTGGAGAGGCCTCTCCATGTGAATCAGTGAGGCAGTGGCCACTGTCCCTCCCCACTCTGCTGAGGTAAGCCTGAGCTCTGCTCCTGAGTAGAAATTCAGAGGCAGCTGAGAGTCCCTGGTAACCAGGATGCTGGCCTGCCAGGAAGGACAGGTTGAGGGGTAAGGCCCTAGAGGAAAGAAAACCCCTGCATGGAGAGCAGCCAGCTTCCTGGGGAGTGGGATGCCATATCTGTGGGGGCTACCAGGTTCCTAGAGGGTCTTTGTTGTGGTACCACCCAATTCTATAGCTTTTGTTACATACTTATTCTGTGCAAATGCTGCTGGGGACATCTTGACAGCATGCTTTCTTTCTTGCAGTGAATGCGAAAGTTATTTCTTTGGACTGCAATTCTTTAGGGAAGTGGAGAGGAGGGACCACCCTATTCTCTACCACCTGGCGGCTGACACCCTGGAGAAGTTAACTTGGGTGGGCTGGATCTTCTATGTGTTTTATACTGGAGACCATCCTGCCAGTGCTCAGCTCTGCACAGCATAGCTTAACGGTTTAATTTATGAGCAATAGCCAAGGAGATCCCTAGACTCCTTCTTCCCTTTTGCTCGTGGAATTAAGCTTTTAAATTCTGAGTGAGCTGCAAATATTCTCTTAGGTTGGACTATATGCTAACATTTTGCAATTAAACCTCCCTGGCTTTCATTGAGTTGCTGGCTTTCCTTGCTATGTTCTTTTTGAGGTAGGGGCTCCCAGCACCACTGTGGGGAAGGAAGCATTTATTTTCAGTCTTGAATAGTCAGGACCAAATAGCCATCAGCTTTAGCTGAGACCAGTGGCCAGCCCTCCTGCTCACCTCCCAATTCCCTAATCTAATCTAACTCGGTGGGCTTTGTGGGGGTTCATTTAAGCAGCAGAAGCTGTGTTATAATTGTTACATTTGCCAGCAACAATTTGTACCATCTGGGTATGAAATGGAGTGGAGAGAGAGGGGGTGGGGAGAGAGAGAGAGAGAGAGAGAGAGAGAGAGAGAGAGAGAGAGAGACTAATACTACCACAGAGAAAGATTTCTATTCTATTACCCAGGCAATATAATTCAAGAGTGGCTGCAGAGCAATTGGAAACTAAGGAATGGGAAGCCATGCAGTTATAGTAAAATGTCAAAGTCTAATGAAATGGGAACAGCACTGCTTTATGGCACCGCCAAGTTACAGGCAGGTGGCAGCTGTAAATATGTATATAAATAAAAATATGGATGAAATGTCAGGCCTTCCAGCTGGCTTGGTTAGAGCACTTTAGTAATATTCTATTTAGGGGAACAATGGAGCCTGACAATTTCCACAGTAAAGACAGAGTTTGAGAAGGCATCTGCCACATTAGTGTCTAGGTGATCGGAACTACACTAAGATCTGAGAAGAACACAGAGTGCCCTGTGTGTCCCCATTCTGCCTAGGATGGCCAATTGCTTCAGACTCCACGAGGGGTAACTTGGTTCTCTGGCATCAGGATGTAAATGTTTGTCATTCCTGTTACTCTATTACTCTCTTAGCAGTAACACACACACACACACACACACACACACACACACACACACACACAATTGTCAATGTTTCAGCCCTGGGGTCTTATTTGTGGAAAAGTGTGGATCAATTTATTTTTTATTCCCTCAATGAAATGAATTGAACACTTTCCACATTACTGAGGATCTAAAAGTGAGCAAAAGAATGTATAATCTTGGACTATATGAATGTTACAGTACAGTGGGGAAAAAAGGCCTGAATAAAATAATTCAAAACAAATGGGAAATTCCAATAGCATCAGGCTTCACATTTCAGTTGTGTTAGTCAAAGAGGGATTTTTGAAGGCACTAATGTTTGAGTTGACAAGAAAGGGGGAGAAGAAATTCAGCAGTTAAAGAGGGATGATACTAACATTTCCGGCAGTGAGATTTTCATGTGCAAAGGAACTGCGATTGAAAGGACATTGGTTAGTTTGAGAGTTGGAAAGAGTGGAGTTGGTAAGGTGGAGAGTTGCCTAAGTCAATTTGGACATGTGTGCAGGGACAGCCCATACTGGACCTTGCAGGGCACGATCAGAAAGTATGACTTTTCCCTAAGAATGAGGGCCCACTGAAGGGTAGTAAGCAGTATAGCTCTAGGACTGAGGCCAGCCCCCAGCCAATATTGAATTTATATTGTAGTCAGCAAGGAGCTTCAGGAAGTCAAAGCTGCTTTGCTGAACAAGAACTGCATGAGGTGTGATACATGTTATAAGCATCCACTGTATGCACTAGTCAAGGCATTTAAGATGCATAGCAGGCAAGAGAACATATATGCCTTTGAGAAATTCACAGACTAATGAGGAGGTAGTCATATTAACCAATGGTATGTGCCAAGCTCTTTGATGAAATAAAACAGAGGAGAGGCTTTAGCCGTGCAGATCCCTTTTGATCTTGGATAGCCTCTGAACAGCATCTTCTAAAGTTGCCCTGGCTGGTTTGGTTCAGTGTATAAAGCATCAGCTTGCAGACTGAAGAGTTCCACGTTTGACTTTAGTTAAGGGCATGTTCAATCCCTGGTGGGGGCGCATGTGAGAGGCAACCAATCGATCCCTTGCCCTATCTCCCGGTCCTATGTCTCTCTCACATAGATTTTTCTCTCTGTGCCTCTCCCATTTCTTTCCATTCTCTCTAAAAATCCATGGAAAAATATCCTTGAATTAAAAAGAAAAGTCATCTTGGCAAAGAAGGAGTGGAGGAATGGTTGGGTCTTGGCAGTGAAGGTAGAATGACCAAAAACACCAGCCCATGGCAAGTGAGGAAGATCTTTAGGATCAATAGAAATAATGCTAGTGAAGGACCCAGGGAGACCCACTGCTCCCAGAATAGACTGTCTTGTTCATCATCTTGCTGGAGTTTCCTAAATCTGCATCATATCTACTGGAAAGTTGTCTTCCAAGTTTCTATGTCATACTCATGTTTTAATTCATTTCCCTATCTCCTGGTCATGTATGTGTGATAGGCTATAATATTTTTTGCCACAGGACATTTGCACATGCTATTTCCTCTTCCTGGAATACTGTGATTAGGTTGCATTGGTACAATGCAGAATGTCTGTGCATGTATAAATGTGACTTAAAGCCCCCTTTTGGATTGTACCCTCTGCATTGTTGCTTGAATGTAAGCCACACTGAGATGTCTGAGATGGACTGGTTTGATCGAGAAATTAAAAAAGACAAAATACCATCTAGAGCTCTATGTCTGCAGTAGGAAGCATTTGAATAGAACTTTAAGAAAGAAGATTGTAGAGGAGTGGGATTTAACTCAACCTAAATTCAGCCTTCTTTTGGCCGCACATTTCTACATGTGATGGCCAATCTGTATTTCCTCTTCCTTTTGACCTTCTTCATCCTAAAGAAGTCCTAGAGACAAGGATGGTCACAACAAGGACCATAGTGAAATCTTGTGCTGGGCACAAGGATAGTGGACAAGGCAGTTGTAGTCCCTGCTACTTAGAAGCTAAAGATCTAGAAGGAGCTAACACATCAGTCTTTCATTGAAATGGGGTGTTATCTTTTAAACATGTACTTGGGATTAGGAACATTAGATTTTGGTTAGAGATTTTCTATTCTGAGCCCCTCACCTCATCAAACAATTAGGTTTTAGCTAAAATACATAAATATATATGTTATATTTGGCCTTTTAATGTCAATAGTAACCTCTGCTTTCTAGACCTTGGATTTTGGGATAGATACCCAGATACACTTTTCTCTAATACTTTACCCTCTTCATTTTCAGATGCCTCACATTTAATCAGCTTCCTCAGTTCTTTGGAATATGTTTTATTTTCTGTGTAATAATTAAACAAAAAACCCAGAGCTATTGGTGAGGAAATATTAAATATTTACACAGATGTGGACATTTTGTTGGAATGATATGAGAAATCTCATTCATTCTTTCAAGGGTAATACCTAACATCATTGAGATGATTGCTCAGTATGGAGTCTAAGATTCATTCTCTATTTTGATTCATACAACAACCCTATTAAGTCAATCATATTAGCATTCTCATTTGGGAAATGTCAGGTTCACACGTTTTTCTGAAGGGCAGGACCTGCTTCCTGAGTATATTCCCTGTATAATCACACAGGTTCTTATACTTAAAAGGGCTGCAGATGTGGTCTAATGCTTGGCTTGAAATTATTAATTATATTGGATTATTCTTAATAATTCAAAGAATTTGTATATTCTTAACACATTTTGAATTAGGGAGGGGGCCCCATATTGTACCTTTACTTTGGTCCTAAATGCTATGTAACTGGTCCTGACTCAGGGGCAAGAGAAGAGCTCTCTGCAGGGTTGATCTAAATACAAAATCTGTGCTTTTAACATCTCCCCTACATTAGCCAGAGAAAGGCCTATATTAAGGAAACACGGAAGGTTTCAGTCTCCAGGCTGTGGGTTGATTCTCGTTGTGTAGTGAATCACCTTTTAATGTATAGTTGCTCAAGTACCTCTGCTGTGTTGATATATCACTTGTTTTATAGGCCTGGATTAATTCCAAAGTAAACACTAAATACTCAGCTGAAAAGCTGTAAACACTCGACATGACATGCATAGCAACTCCCAGGATCGTTCGCCAAGGGCCCGAGCCCCTCTGTGCTTTATCCTGTTTGATGTAACAAAATCTTTGTGTCATCTGCTCTGAGCAGTAATTTCCAAATTGATTTTAAGTTTTGTAAGCAAGGGGGTATTGTGGCTGGGAGAACACATCTAAACTTGCAGTTCATCTCTTTTACTTGCCTTGGCACCCCTGGATAGTCAAGCCGGGGATGCTCACCTTCCTGAGTGTGATGGTGTCCCTAGGGCTCCGCCCAAGGGGACCCATAGATGTAGCAGTCCACATCCTGGTATCAGGCTACATCAACCTGGAGGGAGGGGCATCTTTGGTGAATTCATCCGCTGGGAGAGTATGTCTTCTTATAATTCAAACAGCAGTTCCATGTACACAAGCAATATCTTTGTACATATATTTAAGAGGTCAAGAAGCAGACTATTGACTTATGGGATAGCAAATGTTATCTTCAGGGTGGTATCCTGGGCAATGGGCCACTTGACAATGGTGAACAATAGTTCTTAGTTTCAAAATGACAATTTCAAAATAGAGTTTGCTTGTCAATCTCATTTCCATGGCATTAGCATTGCAAGAGTCTAACACACACACACACGCACACACACACACACACACACACACACACACTCATACATGCACTCACACACACATCTATTCATATACTAGTATAAATTTGCCTCACCTTGTAGTCTTCCCTCCTGTTTAATTAAATGGAAAGATGGCTGATTTCCTGCTGGTATGACCTTGAAGAAGTTCTGGGAACTCTCTGGGCCTCTGTTTCTTCACCATCAATCTATTTTTGATCATGACAATTTTTGTGAAGTGTTGCTCTCATACTTCAGCAAATAGAGACCTTCCCAGCCTTCCCAGGGAAATCTAAATGCAATCTCTCTTCTTAGCTGCAGTCAAGATGGTTCTTCTTATGAATATATGGCTTCCCATCCATAAAAATGATCTTCCTAAAAAACAAAACTGTCGATAGTTAAGATCAATATCTTTTATCTGATCCAGTGACCCCATCACCCACTCTTCCAACATTCTCATGGTCATCCAAACAGATACATCTTAGTCTCTGCAATAATGATATTTTTGCCACAGGATATTTTCACCTGTTATTTTCTCTGCCTGGGATGTTGCAACCCCCAGGCCGCATCTGGGTTCCTGACTGGCTCTTCTATTTAATCTTCTTTCTCTCGTACATCACTTCTCTAGGAATATACCCTCTGATGAACTCTTCAGATCCAAACATGTCTCTCTGGTCTAAGTGCTCAATAACTTACTGAACTTTCCTCTCCAGTGTGTCCAAGTCTCTTCCACTGGAATTATGCCTTTTTCACCCTAGTTCATTCTCAGAATATGCCTGTAACAGTCACATGAATGCAGGAATGTTCTAATTTCTCCTGCTTGCTACCCTGGAGTCTGCTGTGCCACTGGTCCAGTTCACTCAATACTCAGCTGCTCACTTCCCCACCATGTCCTAGTACATATATTTCCCCAATCTTGCCCTGCCAATCTTCTAAGAATCACAGAGATTGTCTTTTTTCAGGTTCATTTTTTAAATTGTGTTACATGTATACATATCTCCCCATGCCCCCCCTCCCTCCCAGGTATACCCCAACCTCCCAGTGTCTATGTTCATTGGTTATGCTCATATGTATAGATACAAGTCCTTTGATCTCTTATCTACCCCACATCTCCTTAATCTTCCTGCTATAATTTCACAGTCTGTTTGATGCTCTACTATTTCTGTATCTATCCTTTTGTTCATCAGTTTACAATGTTCTTTATTATCCACAAATGAGTGAGATCATGTGGTGCTTCTCCTTCATTGACTGGCTTATTTCACTAAGCATAAGGCTCTCCAATTCCATCCAGATTGCTGCAAATGGTAAGAGTTCCTTTTTTTTAATGGCAGCATAGAATTCCATTGAGTAGATGTACCACAGTTTTCTGATCCATTCGTCTGCTGATGGGCACCTAGGCTGTTTCCAAATTGTAGCTATTGTAAATTGTGCTGCTATGAACATAGGAGTGCATAAATCCTTTCTGATTGGTGTTTGTAATTTCTTAGGTTAAGTTCCTAAGAGTGGGATTGCTGGGTCAAATTGGAGATCCATTTTTTGTTTGTTTGTTTCAAAGTTATTCCTTCTTTTTTTATTTATTTTTAATTAAATCTTTATTATTCAGATTATTACATTTGTTTCTCTTTTTTTCCCCTCCATAGCACCCCTCCACCCAGCTCCCACCCTCCCTCTGGCCTTAGCTCCCTCCCATTGATCTCATCCATAGGTGTATGATTTTTGTCCAGTCTCTCCCTGTACACCCTTTACCCCTTTCCCCCTAAGACTTAACAGTCCATTCCCTTTCGGGAGATCCATTTTTAGTTTTTTAAGAAAACTCCATACTGTTCTCCACAGTTGCTGCACCAGTCTGCATTCCCACCAACAGTGCACAAGGGTTCCTTTTTCTCCTCATCCTCGCCAACATTTGTTGTTTGTTGATTTGTTGATGATTGCCATTCTGACAGGTGTAAGATGGTATCACATTGTCATTTTGATTTGCACCTCTTGGATAATTAGTGACTTTGAACATGTTTTCATGTGTCTCTTGGCCTTCCT
>PVJN01007846.1:0-67760 GCA_004026805.1 Lasiurus borealis | reverse complement strand
AAGCAAACTGCAGATCTGGCACAGACTTCTGCATATGCTTAGCACAAATAGACCATGTTGAACATGTATGCCCTTGGGAGTGATTGTTGTAAGCAGCTTTCCTGGGCTCTCCATGTCTGAGCCTCTGGTGTCAGATGCTATAACCAGGGATGGGCTGATAACTGGGTGAAGTCTCTTAGGGGCACTGCCTCTTCTCAAGGAAGCAGAAACTAAATTTTCACTTCAGAGCTTAAACCTCAGGTCCCTGAGAAAATTGCTCTGTAGCATCTAAGCTCCTATTAACCTTAAAACTTCAGCTTAATCTATATCATAAAAGGGTAATATGCTAATTAGGGGGACATCTTCTGGATATACATCTGGACAAAGCCACAGTGCTGTGAGGGCCTAGGGCCAAGGCCATGTAAGAGAGGTGGGCAGGTACAGCACTCACAATGGAGGAGCGGGCCAGTCCATCATCATGGCCCCTTTTGCAGAGGTGATGAGAAGGCAGCACTGCACCCCCTTCCCCAAAGGTGGCGAGGGACAGACCACACAGTGGCCTGGTCCCAATGTTACCCCTTTCACAGAGACAGCCATAAAGGCTGCAGTGTGGGCCCCGTCCAGGCACCACAACTCCACAGAGGCTGGAGGGATGCAACCTGCTATACCTCAACCTCCCACAGCCCCTCCCCCAACCAGCCTGGTCCCAGTGGGCAGGGGATAGGGAGCAGCGCTCAGAAGCAAAGGCCGATGGCCTGCAGCTGCGGTGGCCGGCAGTGGCAGCAGCAGCGGGGTGATATGGGCAGTGTCTTCCCCTGATCAGCCCAGTCACCTCCCCCAGAGAAGGACATCCCCTGAGGGCTCCTGGACTGTGAGAAGGGTCATGATGCACAAATTTCATGCACTAGGGCTCTAGTACTTTATAAATAAAAATGTCATAAGTGCTTGTGTATAACCAACATGGGTGTGTGTTTTGGTTTATTTGTTTGTTCTAAGATGTCTGAAATTGAAATTCCTCTTATAGTTTTCTTTCCTGCACCTTCCAAAGATATGGTTAAAAGTTTGATGTATGTTAAAATGGATTAAATTTTAGAGATAAAGAAATGTAGTGTCTCAACTACCTGGAGCTCATGTGATGAACTAGTGACTGTGTTTTTGTCTTTACAAGCTTCACATGTCAAATAAGGTACCAGATGCTTTTATACATCTGATTTCATATAGTCTTCCCCACAAATGGATGATTACATATTATTGTCCTCACTTGGCAGAATAGCACAGAGCTAGAAAATGTTAAAGTCTGAATTTATTCATTCATTCATTCATTACTCATCTATTGATGTAGTCAATCAATACCTGTTTGAGCACCCGCAGTACAAACAATAATAACAATAATAAAACACAAATTTACTAAATATATTATGTGTCAACCATGGTACTACTGTGAAGAGTGTTCAACAATATTCTCAAAGGATTTCCTAGTAATTAGATAAATGTACATGGAAGGACCCATGAGCTACCAATGGATATACTCTATAATACAGGATGCCCTCATTATCTCCTTTCTACTTGTTTTTATTATAATAGTGTGTTCCCTATCCATCCACCTTTCTTTCAACGTATACATACTAATTAATGAATGACACTTTTTTCTAAATTATAAATTACCTTCACCCTAAAGTATTATGTTAGTGACAAGTTTTAAAAGGGATAACAGAGGAAGTAATAAGAGCATTAAATGTTCACATCACTTGGTAAACTCATCTTGATAAAGAAAACATGTTGTTAAAATACAAAAGACATGGTTAATGGGTATCAGTGATTTAAAAATCAAAGATAACTGGTAGGAGGTAAAGGGTAGGTTTATTGACTAAAAGCAAACAAATAAGAGCTGATATGTAGTAGTCAGAACATGGTGCGCTGATGGAGTTTTAGAATCAGACAGGCATGGGTCCCAGTATTTAGCTACTTCGAGAACTATCTATAAAAGCTTGAACAATGTTGTAAACTTCTCAGACTTAATTTTCCCATTGATGGAATTTAATTTTCCCATATTAAGACTGTTACAAAAATCAAGTGAGGTATCATTGATTGTACATAGTAGGTGTCTGGTACATAGTAGGCACACAAAAATTGGAGTCTAACCTTCTGCCCTGTTCTGTTCCAAACCATAGGAGCAAAGAACAGATCATGGTGACCTAAAACCTGAAAATAACATTTTCTAGTGCTTTGAGCCCTTACTGTGTATTTCATCATACAATAGAACCCATTGCATGGGTTACTTCATTGACCCATGCAAACTGACATGATACGTTCATTATCCCTAGTGTATGGGTGCTCTCCCTGAAGTTCAGAAAGGTTCACCTACCAAGAATGCCCAGCTGGCAAGTGGCAGAGCTAGAGAATGGAAACCAGAAACCAATGTCACACTCAAATCTTGGATCTTCATCAAGTCATGAAAACCTAATTTACTGAAAGACAATTTGGCAAATATTAGCTCAACATATACTTAATTTGCCAAAAACTTACAAACAAAAGAAGTAGGAGGTTAGGGCTAGTGCAGAAAACAGCATCCGGACAGAGTGTACGTCTACAAAAGAATAAATAGCCTTTAAGAGATAGCCCAGGGACTCTCAGGTGAGACAATGGGCAAACGGAAGTCAAAGACAGTCTTGGCAGCAGCAAAACCCCAGTGAAATCAAACATTTGGAGAACATGTCTAATTTGGTTCATTGGTCACATTATCACTTGATCATTTTTTAATTAAATTTTAGTTACCTGGCCAGTATCCCAACCATTTAGCTGCCACACTGTTCCACCAGGTCAGTTTCTCCTGAAATGGCAGGTGGAAGTCCAGTCAATATTCCCCTAAGTAAATACCTACACGTCTGTCTGTAACGCTCTAAGCATGTCATTTACGCAGAAGACCTATGAGGGCACAGGAGTGGGATCCAGGACTGATTAGCTGACAGCTTTGGAACAACACAGGTGGTAGCACATGGCACGAAAGAAAAAAAGATAAAAACCCTTTTCCCCTTTCCTCTAAAAGAAGACAACCAAAAAAAAATTGTTCTGGCAGAATTATGAAACCATTAGGCCAAGATATGCCAGGATGTGAGCAGTAGACTGAAAGGCATAGGGCACCACCATTGTCTCTCTAGGAATCTGGATTTGGACTTAAATCATCCCAGGAGCCAGAGTGATTAAGGAAATGGGGAGATGAAAAGAATTGACAAATCATTCCCTCACTGTACATTAAAACATACTTCCCACTCAGTACAACATACTCAGGGCAGTTTTGTTCCTATTCATAATTGATAAAACTAAAGCACATGTGATTCGCCCTGACTTTCCTTAGCGTGACTATCTCATTGGCTAGATGAACTCCTCTAGCTTCCAGCTTTATAAATGGACAGTTATTTATATAAATGCATAAGTCCTTCTCAAAGGTAATAACAGTAACAACCATGTCTACCACCCACTCAATATCCCATAGCTGTGTGAACCAGAGTCAAGCCACACCATGCTGATTCCACAGGTTCATTACTGGTCCATCCAGACTTACTCAGTGTGCGTGAGGTGGGAGAGAAAGGTGGTTTCTTCCAGTCACCATAGTGTGCTTGCTAAAGAGGCAGTGGTATTACTTGTTTGTTTGTTTTTTAAGTTCTTTTATGGAGATGTTTTTAAAATATAACATATCATTTTCTCATTTCCATAAACCTGAAGCTATAGCCAAAGCTGGTACTAATAACTCGGGTTTATTGATAGTAAAATAAATTATTATTCTATGTTTAATATGATGATAAAGCTAGATGATATTGAAATACATAAGTGTCCTTCAAAAAATATGTAGCTTATCTTATAGATTTTTCTATTTTCTCTTCTTTTGAGTTGGGAAATCACAATTTTCACTTCTCCCTGTTGGCTTTATACTAAATGATTCTAATTTGTTCCTTTATTAAAAAAAAAAAAACACAACAACACATATACAAATGATCTTTTCCAGCGAGCATACTACATACATATTTCTTGATAAGCTTCATGGTCTTTCCAATAATTATTTCCCACTTGATTGAACTAGTTTTAATTCATTTATATCAGTTCTGTGGTTAGGTTGAGAGTTAGAAGCCATCATGAATTATAGCAAGAGTTGGGTTTAAAATTGAACAATTTTTAAAATAATTTTCTAGAACGTGACTTTTTAATTAGTTCAAAACAGTGAGAAAATTTTAGTGTTAGGTATTACCAGCCACCATCTCCGAAAATGTCAACCATTATTCTCGCTTATTCTTTGGCCCCGGTTCAAGTGAAATAAGCTGACAAGTGTGTGGTCATAGCGGCCATGTCAGAAACGCTTGTTTTGTACTTGCGCTCTCCAGCGCAACTCGCAAGCTGTGCCTAAACACCGCATTAGCAAGAACCAGGCCGGGTATACGCAACAAGGTCATTGCCAGCTCCCCTGACTCCCACAGGGCAAGGTTGGCATCAGAGATTAGCAAACAGATGGATCTCCAGTGGGAATCAGGAGGATTGGAGCAGCTGCTAGAGGAGGAAGAGCTTTCTTGCAATGGGCAGGCTGATCTTGTCACCAGCCCACCCCTGGGGGAGCCTCCTGAGAGAAGAGTGATTCAGTAAAGAGCCCTGGGCGGCTCCGTGGTTCTTTTTCCTCGCTCGTTTTCACTTTGTTAAACCTGCTTACAATAATTCTGGCTGAAAGTCAAGTCCAGCCCCGCTCTTATCTTTTTTAATTTCCTCTTCTTCGGAGTGCTTAATGGGCTGGGTTACCAATTTGTAAATATCAGGCTTTAGGTTGGTAATTAATTTTCTTAAGGGAAAGACTGAGTGATAAGAGCGCCACCTTCACCGTATGAATAATTTGTTTCTGCAGGAGATCTCCATTCATTCAGACTTCTGAAAACAGCATCAACTTTTAGGTACAGGTATCTGAGGCCACATCCCATTTCTGCCAGTGAGCTGAGTTTCTGTGGGTCATTTAAACTTGCAATGATTCTATGTCCCTCTCTAAAAAATGAGTTTAATAATGTCTATACTTCACATGCTCAGAGCATGTTAGGAATTTAAATTAATATGAACATGTAAAACACTTATGGAAGGAAGTGTTTAATTCATACCATTTCTTTTTGGTTACAGGTGAGCAGAAAACTTTTATTTTTATTAATTTTTATTAATTTTTTTATTGTGTTACATGTATACATATCTCCTCATTGCCTTCCTCCCTCCCAGGCATACCCCAACCCCCAGTGTCTATGTTCATTGGTTATGCTTATATGCATAGATACAAGTCCTTTGATTGATCTCTTATCTACCCCACCTCTCCTTAACCTTCCTGCTGTATTTGACAGTCTGTTTGAAGCTTTACTGCCTCTGTATCTATCCTTTTGTTCATCAGTTTACAATGTTCTTCATTATCCACAAATGAGTGAGATCATGTGGTGCTTCTCCTTCATTGACTGGCTTATTTCACTAAGCATAAGGCTCTCCAGTTCCAACCAGGTTGCTGCAAATGATAAGAATTCCTTCTTTTTAGTGGCAGCATAGAATTCCATTGTGTAGATGTACCACAGTTTTCTGATCCACTCATCTGCTGATGGGCACCTAGGCTGTTTCCAAATTGTAGCTATTGTAAATTGTGCTGCTATGAACATAGGGGTGCATAAGCCCTTTCTGATTGGTGTTTGTAATTTCTTAAGATAAATTCCTAAGAGTGGGGTTACAGGGTCAAATGGGAGATCCATTTTTAGTTTTTTGAGGAAACTCCATACTGTTCTCCACAGTGGCTGCACCAGTCTGCATTCCCACCAACAGTGACAAGGGTTCCTTTTTCTCCACATCCTTGCCAACACCTGTCGTTTGTTGATTTGTTCATGATTGCCATTCTGACAGGTGTAAGATGGTATCGCATTGTCGTTTTGACATACCGGTTCTTTCCTCCATTCTAGTCTTGAGTATAATAAAGAATTCAACTTCCTGAGGATACTTTAATCTAACTAGCATGTTGCTTTAAATAAGATGATGGTGAATGCACATAACTTCAGCAAATAAATAAATAAGCAAGCAAAACCAATAGGCGCATAATATGAATAGGACTTGAAGAATTTGACTTTGATTATGGGCTTAACATGATGATAAATGCTTCATATGGGAAAACTTATGATAAAGGCTTACTTCTTTGACCAGACATGCAGGTAATAAATGTCAGATACGGATGTGCATCTGCCATGAAGAGAATGAATGTTAGGACCCCCACTTTCACAAGGCCCTTCTGAAAGTGGACCCCAGGAAAACATTCCTATTTGTAAAATTTGCAAAAAGTATTATATAAACTTTAGGCAAAGCAAAATATATGTCTTCTTCTGACTAAATACCTTCTCAGTGATGAGTCCCTAAGCTACCTTAAAATTTCAACTGTTCTATTCCTTTATATTTTTTGTCTTTACCACTTAACACAATCTAATGTGCTCTATAATTTATTTCTTAATATATCTTGTCTTTGTTTACTCTTCCATTGAAATGTTAGATACATGAGTGCAGATATTTTGGTGTTGTTGCTTTTTTTTACATCCTAACACCTAGGACAGTGTCTAGAACTTAGTATCAACTCAATGAATGAGTTGAATGAATGAATGATTGAATGAATGGAATTTTTCTGACTTCAGAGCCTGTACATATTGTTCTGCCTCTCCAAGTGAGATATACACCTTTTATCATAGATAACCTTCTTTCCCCAGAGGTATGTGAGCAAAAATCCCACTTCTGAGGTTTTAAATTGCCTCTGAGATAATGATGAATCGGTTACCATTTAATTGTTGTCCATGAATTATGGGACAACATTTGAGACCTGACAGTATATAGCAACAAATGAAGCCAAATTAAAAGGGAAACAGACCTCTGAAAAAGAGGTTCACAGCAAGAAAGTAAAATATGTAAGTAACACAGTTCTGCAGGTTGAGTGTGTCCCTCAAGCTCATGAGAATCAGAGATTGTGTGCAAGTTTCTGTTGATCATTATCCTCTGCTCACTCTATGATACTGGTTATACAGGAGACCCTCCTTCTAAGTTACTTAACTAGTTGGCATTTCAGGAAATAAATATGTAATAACATAATAATAATACCAAAAGATGAGGATAATTCCCTTTGTAAATATTAGCCATCCCATGCTTGGATCATACATTTTTGGGTATAGAGGTATCATGTCAAGTCACAGAAGACTCAGTTTTCCATGTACACATCGAAATCCATCCCACACCCAATCCAATACAGAATTGCAATGTACTTCTTATAATTACTAATACATTAAAACAATTAACTAAATCAGAATATTCTGATGAATTAAATATACTATTAATTTTTTCCAGAGGGGATTGGTACACAAAAACACAGAGAGAGAGAGAGAGATCCGCACTCCTTTTCAACTGTTGAAAATGTTTTAGTGCCTTTTTCCTTCTACATATTGAAGATGTAAAAAGATCCCATGGATAATAGGCATGCAAATATTCAAGGTTACATTAAAGATAAATGTCTAATTCAGCAGAGATCTGAATGGTTATGACTCCCAGATCTATCCTGGGAACTTGTGTTTCTGAAGAACAAATTCTAAATTCGAAGTGTTTCAGTGTTTATGTTTGCAATCGTAAAATTTTAGATCTTAAAGATTTCACTCAGGCTTCCATTTTATTGATGATTCTGAGACTCAGAGAGAATAAATACATCTCTCAACATCCCACAGACAGCTCAGGGCAGAAACAAGTCTTCAAATTCAGCTTGGAACATACATAATCCATGTGCACCTCCTCAGAGTCGCTCAGCCCTGGCCATGTCCTGGACTTACTGAGCCACTTCCCTGCCTGAGTGAGTCTTCCAGCCTAGCCCCGAGAGTGCCATGTCCTCCTGCTGACCTTGGCAGCATGGCCAGGACTCAGCTGACACCCCGTGTTTGGTCCCCTAACTCACCTCCAGATCTACATGAAAGCTACGTTCTAGACCTTGGGTTTGATATCTGGAGAGCAGCTGCCAAAGGGGGCCAGATGCCAGTGTGGGGCATCACCTACCTGTGGGGCTTATGCTTTGATCTGGGAGAAACAGGGGAGAGAGAAGATCTAGGCCAGTGGTTCTCAACCTTCCTAATGCCGCGACCCTTTAATATAGTTCCTCATGTTGTGGTGACCCCCAACCATAAAATTATTTTCATTGCTACCTCATAACTAATTTTGCTACTGTTATGAATCATAAATATCTGTCTTCCAATGGTCTTAGGCGACCCCTGTGAAAGGGTCGTTCGATCCCCAAAGGGGTCATGATCCACAGGTTGAGAACCGCTGATCTAGGCAAATGCTCTCCCTCCCTTTTTCTCATCCCTGGTCTATGCCATGGTTTGTGCATGTCTGCTTGGAGAAGTCCAATCTTCCCAGCAATGCATCCCTCAGGGGCCCTGTTACACCTCTTTAAGGCTTATTATGAAATGGTGGCCAGCTAGAGAACAATCGTTTTGCATTACCTGACATCTTTCTTTAACCTACTTTCCTTGCTCTTGAACCTCACTGTCTGGGTTTGTATTTACCTAAGAAAGCATTACCCCATTAATCCTTGCCTCAGGTTCTGTTTATTTTTTAATTGTTTATTGTTTTTGTTGTTTTATAGAAATTCCTGGTAAAGGTGCTACTAATTATACTTCAAAATATATTTTGAGTAATATTTTAATTCTAGACATTTTTTCAAAAATAAAAATATTTAAATTCTAAATTATTAGAGTATTTCAGACAGACTATGGAGAGCCTGCTAGAGAACACACCTATGAGATCCTCTCCACCTAGAATAAAAGTATTGGAGGGAAGGATTGGTCCTGGTTATCTGCTTGGCCAATTGGCTCTCAGCCAGAATCAATAGAAAATGGAGAATAAGGTCAAGCTAAGGGTGTCACTGTGGGATTGTCAGAATGACACATATTTAGTAAGATGGTAACACTTTTCTGCCTTTGAAAATACATGTATAATTGGCACAAAACTCAGTTTCTTGAACTATATTGGGAACTAGATGCCTTGATTCTGCTACTGAATTATTTGAATCTGGCAAAGGCACTTAATATTTCTGGTTTCATCGATGTCATTCAACACTTTTTTTTAAATAGAAGCTTTACAGATTATAAAGAAACTTTGAATCCTTCCTATAGGAATATGTACACAAAGTTTTATTCAAAAATTGTAGTGAGTTACCAGGATATTTCTGACTTCCTCCAAGCATCTGTTTTCCTCCCCTGATTTCTACTGCCGATCAGATTCCTTCCCCATCACTCAACAAACTTGGGAGATGGAATGCCATGTCAGAAGCTGACATGTTTAAGACCTTTCACTCCCTTTCCCAATACAGGAGCGTTTGAATCCTGAGTCTCAAGGCACGATGGTAGAGTCAGTTACAGTGCAGGCAGAGGTAAGTAAGTGTGGCTATGGCATCTGACCAGGATATTTAGTTACAAGATGTTGCACTGTTTCCCAATTCTCAGTTCTTTATCTTTTGATAAAAATATGTTCCCAAGTCTAATCTATGATCCCAAATCTAATCTATCAAATTCCATGAACTCCCAGTAACCCTTCAGTAAATCATCTCATGTCTTAGTTAAAGTTGGTTGTTGCAAACAAAAATTCTAACTAATCCACCTTTATGAAGTTTGAGGGTGCTTCCATAAGGATTTTTTTTTTCAGAAAAGTAGAATGTTGGTATAAAAGGCAGAACATCAATGTGAGACTCAGATTTTCAGCCTATCAAATGCACAACAAAAAGTGAAGCACCCAGCCCAAGTCGACTTGGCGCAGTGGATAGAGCATCAGCCTGTGCACTGAGGGGTCCCAAGATCCATTCTGGCCAAGGGCACATGCCTGGGTTTTGACTTGATCCCCAGTGGAGTGTGTGCAGGAGATAGCAGATCAATGATTCTCTCTCATCATTGATGTTTCTCTCTCTCTCTCCTTCTCTCTTTCTCTCTGAAATCAATAAAAAAATATTTTTTTAAAAAAAAGAGTGAAGCACTCAACAAAAATACTGCTTGCTCCATTTCTACATACACAAATAGATAGAGATAGACAACTTCTCCCAAACCAGTCCATGGTGGCGTCAGTGATAGAATACAATGAGACTTGAGATGTATTATATTGTTTGTGAATTCCTTAGAGAACTAGAAAACAAAATTGGACTATAAGTTTTGGATTTTCAAAGAGTGAGAGACCCAAGTTTGCTTTTTCCTGATATTCCTGAATGAAGTAATCATTACCATACATGTTGTCACGCTTGTGGTTTGCAAGCTGGCCACACACCCCGCTGACCCAAGTGGAGGCACTGGTATCTGGGATTTATTTATCTTCTATAATTGAAACTTCATAGCCTTGAACAGAGCCAAGCCTCCCGCTCATGTGGCTGCAGCCATTTTTGTTGGGATTTATTTATCTTCTATAATTGAAACTTTGTAGCCTTGAGTAGGAGTCTGGGCTAGCCAGAGTGTGCAGAAAGCTTGGCTTTCTCCATTGCCAGGGAAACTCAAGTATGCAAATTAAACCCTTGCTTGGGTTAATTTGACTACTCACTACTGATTGGATGGTGGGCATGGTTTGTGGTGTGGCAGAGTGATGGTTATTTTGTATATTACTCTTTTATTAGCTAGAATTATTCATTGTTAATCTGAAATTCAACTTTAATTGGGTATCACCTATTTTTGTTTTCTAACTCTAACAAACCTAATTTGAGTCCATGATTTCTAGAGTTTTAAACAAGTGCAAATAGGTTAGAAGGAAACTACATTATTGCCTCAATAATGCTAAAAGACCTAAAGGGATAATTGAATTTTCAAAATCCCCGAATAATCAGGAAGTTTATCTTCTTTGATATAAATAGAAAGACTTATACTCTAATTGGTTTACTATTAAGCTCAATTAGTTTATTTGTAGGAATTATATAAGGACACAGGGGAGATCATAATCAAAAGAATAATGAAACAGCATAATTTAGAAGGAAGAACAGAGATAACCAAATCAGAAACTGTGAATTTGTTATGATAAAATAGCTAAATGAATATATGCTCATGAAAATTATCTTTAAAATAGATATTCTTAAAGCTAAAATTGTTAGATGAAATAATTTATATATTTTAACTCTAATAGAGACTACCAAATTGCTCACTCAAACATATATGTTTATCTATAATCTAACAGAACACTTTTATTTTGCCAAATAATATGTGAAAAAATATTTTTTAAATTTCTTTATTGACTAAGGTATTACATATGTATCCTCATCTCCATATTATCCCCAATCACCCGCTCCCACTCATGCCCTCACTGCCCTGGTATTCATGTCCATTGGTTAGGCTTATATGCATGCATATAAGTCCTTTGGTTGACCTCTCCTCCTTACCTTCACCCTCCTCTACCTTCCCTCTGAGGTTTGACAATCTGATCGATGGTCCTCTGTCACTGGATCTGTTTTTGTTCACCATTTTATATTGTTCATTATATTCCACAAATGAGTGAAATCTTATGATATTTATCTTTCTCTGACTGGCTTATTTCACTTAGCATAATGCTCTCCAGTTCTATACATACTGTTGCAAATGGTAAGAATTCCTTCTTTTCTATGGCAGCATAGAATTCCATTATGTAGATGTACCAGTTTTTAAAAATCCACTCATCTACTGATAGACACCAAAGCTGTTTCCAAGTCTTAGCTATAGTGAATTGTGCTGCTGTGAACATAGGGGTGCATATAATCCTTTCTGATTGGTGTTTCTAGTTTCTTAGGATATATTCCTAGAAGTGGAATTACTGGGTCAAATGGGAGTTCCATTTTTAGGTTTTTGAGGAAACTCCATAATATTCTCCACAGTGGCTACACCAGTCTGCATTCCCACCAGCAGTGCAAAAGGGTTACTTTTTCTCCGCAACCTCACCATCACTTGTAGTTTGTTGATTTGTTGATGATAGCCATTCTGACAGGTATGAGATGATACTACATTGTCATTTTGATTTGCATCTCTTGGATAATTAGAGACTTTGAGCATGTGTTCATATGTCTCTTGGCCTTCCTTCTGTCTTCTTTCTGAAAGTATCTATTTAAGTCCCTTGCCTATTTTTGGATTGGATTGTTTATCTTCCTTTCGTTAAGTTGAATGAGTTCCCTGTAAATGTTGGAGATGAAACCCTTATCAGTGATAACATTGAGAATCAATATCACCAAAATGTTCATACTACCCAAAGCAATCTATAATCTCAATGCAATCCCCATTAAAATACCAGCAGCATATTTCACAGACCTAGAACGAACTCCCCAAAAATTCACCTGGAATAAAAAAAGACCCTGAATAGCTGCAGCAATCCTGAGAAAGAACAAAGTATGTTGGGTCTCAATACCAAATATCAAGCTGTATTACAAAGCCACTGTTCTTAAAACAGCCTGGTATTGGCACCAGAACAGACATATAGATCAATCAATAGAATAGAGAACCCAGAAATTGACCTAAAAAACTATTCCCAATTAATATTAGACAAAGAAGACATGAACATACAATGGAGTCAAGACAATCTCTTCAATAAATGGTGCTGGGAAAATTGGGAAGATACATGCAAAAAAATGAAACTAGATCGCCAACTTATACCATACACAAACATAAACTCAAAATGGATGAAGGACTTAAACATAAGATGGGAAACCTTAAAAATACTAGAGGAATCCACAGGCAGCAAAAATCACAGATATATGCTGAAGCAATTTCTTCACCAATACTGCTCCTAAGGCAGTGGAAACTAAAGAGAAAATAAATAAATGGGACTACATCAAAATAAAAAGCTTTTGCACAGCAAAGAAACCATCAACAAAATAACAGGAAAGCCCATTGCATGGGAGAAAATATTTGCCAATATATATATTTTTTTTATTTTATCTTTAATTTGGATTTGAGATGTTGGGAAAGTGAAAAGTAAGCACCTTTGTGCTTGATCTGTCATCTTGAAAAAGGGGCACAGCACTCAAGTCTCTACTTACCAGCACGTAACCTTCAGTGATTTTCCTACTCTGAGGTTCACTGTGCCAGGTGCTAGAAATGAGTTATCATAACATCCAACATTTGCTATGAAGACTAAGCAAGCACATACTTGAAAGTACCAACTAAACACAGTGTCTAAACCATTAAAGGTTCAGTATAAATATATAGATTTCTTTCTCCTCTCTTTCTTTAACTGCATCTCTTGGTCCTAATTGCAATATACTTCTACTAAAGAAGGTATTTTTTTTTTTTGCAATTTTATAGACAACTAGATGCTACCATTTTTTAAAGTATCACATGTATTTTCATTATCATGAATCTCATTATTTAATTATCCTATAAGATAATTATAGTAATAATAATAATAATAATAATTACTATTATTATTATTATTATTATTATATTAGAGATAAAAATATAAAGGTCATAAGGATCCTAAGCATATAAATAAAAAACGGGTACCTTAGATTAAGAATAATAATATGTAGGGCACAAAATCTTTTTCATTGTGCAGTAATTAGACAATCCATTCACTAGGCAATTATTTTTAAAATCTGACAATGTAAGTTATATTCAGTTGAATATAGAGGCAAAATAATTTTAACTATATATTGGGGTTTTTTCAAACTAACCAGAAGCCATAAGAGTTTTTAATCATGAAACCGCTTATAAAACTACTTTTAGTCTTTTCATAATGGAATATAACAGAAAGTGATTGGAATAATTTACAGCTTTGAGAAGTCATACCTTAAATAAATAAAAAATTTTTAAATAGGCAAGTCCTAAATATAGCACAGTTAATAGATATGATAACAATGACACTTAATAACTATCATAAATGAAACACTTGCTAAATATTTGGGTTCGACACCATGTGCTTCACAGAGATTATTGTATGTAACCCCTCACAATATCCCTACAAGGTAGAAATTGTTATTCTTTTCATCTTTTCAGGCAAGAAGGCACTAAAAGTTTAGGAAAACATGCCCAAGGTGAAATTGCTAAGAACAGTAAGAGTCTGTCTGAACACCATCCACATACAGAAGCATCAAGATGAAAATAATGATTTCTTAGAGTATTTCGGAAACATAAATGAACACAAATATTTATTGAATGCTTTCTGGATGCCAAGTTATACTCAAAACATCAACATAATGAGTTAAAGATGATGATTTTTCTCCCCAATTTTACCTATGAATACACTCACCCTCAGTGGCCATACAAAATCACACAAAACAGCATGAGGCCAACCCAAGATGCACTCTGGTTCTGACACATTTACATGCCTCACCTTGAACATAATTCAGTTCAAATGAATTCACTGAATGCTCCCAGTTTCAGTGGAAGCACAAGCCAAAAATCTACCAAGATACATCTTTTACATTCAAGCAGCAATAGTCTCAAGCTAGGTTTTGATATTCCCATTTCTTGATATTTGTAAGGCCACTGGTTTTTGCTTTTTTTTCAGGGGGGGATAAGGAAAAGGGGGGAAAGCATTTGGTATTTGCAAAGGACAGTGAAAGAAAAGTGTCTTTGATCAATGAAATAGTAGGGATAGAAAAGGGCTTGACTTCTCAACTCAGCACTCTTGAGAGTCTAGTTCAAATGGAATTCTAAAAAGGAATGTGAATCCTAGCATTGAATTGAATACAAAGAACGTAAGAAATGGTATTTGGTTCATTTAAGGTGATCATTCGGATTTTCTTTCTGATTCTCAGTGTGTGACTTTGGTCTATTCACTTAACCATCAGGGGCACCAGTCCTTTCATCATATAAAACAAAAACTACCACCGCTTTTATTAAAGATCCTTTTCTGTTCTATATAATAAAAGTTCTGCTGCTATGATTTTGGCAAATATCTTGCTGACACACTATTCCTCAAAATAGCTTCTCTTTACTGTGGGAAAATTATAAAATTCAAACAAGAAAAGAATTTAGTTATAATCCCGCCCACACATTACCTTTCCCAAAAATTACTTGCTATAGCCAGCCATCTGAGAAATAAAGCAGAAAGACTTTGAAAATAAAGAATAGTTGATTCTAAAATGTAAATGACAGTAATCAATGAAACCAGTAAAATTGGGAGTGAATTTCTAGACTAGACTTTTTTTGAAGGGGCATTATGCAAGTCTTATGGGTTAACTTGTCTCCATCCAGAAAAGAGATGCTGACATTCTAAATGGCTAGTACATCAGAGTGTGAACTTATTTGGGGAAATGGTCATTAGAGAGGTAATGGAGTGAAAATAAGGTCATTAGTGTGGACTCTAATCTAATATGAATGGTGACATTTAAAGGGAAAAGTTTGGGCAGAGAAGCAGGGACAAGATGATGTGAAGACACTCAGGCAGAAGGCCATGTGACTGTAGTGATGCAGGTACAAGCCATGGGGTGTTGAGGGTTTCCACAAACACCCGAAGCCAGAAGAGGTGAGGTAGATGACTCCCTAAAGGTGTCAGTGAGAGTGTGGGTCTGCTTGGACCTCTATTTCAGGCATCTAGTCTTGAGAACTGTGAGAGAATAAATGTCTATTTTTTTCAACCACTCATTTTGTGGTACTTTATTGAGGCAGCCTGGGCAAACCAATACGGTAAATATTTCCTTTTTTGATATATCTCTGATTCATGTTAAGAACAGCACTCTACACCGACAGCCCCTGCTTTTCATGGTCAAGTGTGTGCATGCTCTACACACACTTGGGACTCTCTTATTTAATACAAGCAAGCCAAATAATGGGTTCCAGAATAAACCAGCCTCCTGCCCTATTCCATTCCACTTAAAATGACTTTTTGGGGGGCTTTGCTCTCTTCTACATGTTGGTCTGTTTGCTTTCTTTTGCCCCAAAATAGGAGCTCTAATGCCCACTAAGGATTCCTATAAAATAGCTAATATAAAATTCAACTTAAATTTATTTAGAAAAATCACACACACACAAACACACACACACACACACACACACACACACACACACATACACACACACACGCACGTGTGCACGCACGCACACACATATCATATGATGAACATTTTTAAAAAGCATTTTATTGCACATTTAAAGTTGTGCTGTTTGTGCAGGCTTTGATACAGAAATAGGTTGAAGATCAAGCTGCCAGTGATGGCACAGAGGAAAGAGCATTGCTAGGAGGTACTGGAAACCAATAATTGTCTCACTAATGGAAAGTGTGGACAAGGAATCCGGAAGGCTGGTCAACCTAGAAGCTCTGAAAAGTCAAAGCCAGCCACCCCTTCTCTAATTGAGATAATGAACTTCCCCATCAAATAATCATGTAAATCCTTACTGATAAAATAATCTACTTGGTACTGGAATTGCCTGCTTCAGGGCAAAGGGTGTATCCCAAATCTGAATAAAAGGGATGGCAAAGCCAAAGGAAGATGATAGTCTTTCCACTAGACTAGAGGAAGGCTCCTGCCTGGCCCCGCAATATGGCCAAGTTAATGCTTTGCTAGTCTCTCTTTTCATTTGTGTGTGGCCTCCTGCAGTACCCAAACCCTGAGCAGGAACCCTGAACCACGCAGTACGTGAAAGAGGTTCCCACAAGGAGGGCCTAAGATCATTCCTCTGATGAGGCCTCCATCCCTTTGGCTTGAACATTTGCCTTCTCTGGTAGTCCAGCTCTCCCCTTTTTTTCTGTCATAGAACATCTGAGCCTCCTTCTTGTTAGAACTATTGCTGTGAAAAAGAGCGTAGAACATTCTACTGAGGGCAGAATCTCCTATGCACCAGTCATCAATAGATACACAGTACTGTTGAAAGAAAGAGAATACACCGGTAACCAAAACACACAAATATCATCGTTAATAAAATATTTGAATGTTCTGTGATGGATACTACAAAATAAAATAATAAATCACTCATGAACAAATGTTTCTTGAATGGTCCATAAATTGCCCCACTCCTCAACTTCCATCTTTCTTATTTCATTTGGAAGATAACTCTTGAACCATTGCTTAATTCTACTTACTATACTGTTAGAAATTCATCAAGTTCTCCAGAGCTAAATACTCAATATTTTGCAGATCAATGTTTTCCTGCTCTCTAGTAACTATTCAGTAAATGTTCATTGGCATGCACAATCAGGGAAAACATAGACAGATTAGGTTAATCTCTACTCCTTACATGAAGTTAGAGCAGCGGTTCTCAACCTGTGGGTCGAGGCCCCTCTGGCGGTTAAATGACCCTTTCACAGGGTTCGCCTAAGACTATTGGAAAACACCTATTTCCCATTGTCTTAGGAACCAACACACCGCTCCTCGGTGTAGCAAAATGTAGCAACGTAGTTTACTGTTGTCATATGAAGACTGTTACCCATGCTGCACCACGATTCAAGACAAAATTTCATTTATTTGTAATTAGAAATAAATATTTCACAATATACAGTTACATATTGTTTTTGTGATTAATCACTATGCTTTAATTAAGTTCAATTTGTAACAATGAAAATACATCCTGCATATCAGATATTTACATTACAGTTAATAACAGTAGTAAAGTTACAGTTATGAAGTAGCAACAAAAATAATTTTATGGTTGGGGGTCACCACAACATGAGGAATTCTATTAAAGGGTCGCAGCATTAGGAAGGTTGAGAACCACTGAGTTAGGGGTGGAGGAGGAACTCATTTCTTAAATATAAAACCACTCAACCCCCATTCTCTATCAGGTTACTTTTCTTCTTCTTTCTTAAACTATATAAATGGTAGGAACTTTGAGGGAAGGAAATATTACAATAGACATCATCATTACTGTTTGCCTGTTAATTCATCTTCACAATAAAAGAGGGAGTGTGTTGATTTTCTTCAAAGATCAAGCAGGAAACCCCTATTCAACCACACTGCTTATTATAGACTTTTTATTTTTTTATTTTTTAAAATATGTTTTGTTGTTTTTTTACAGAGAGGCAGGGAGAGAGACAGAAAGTCAGAAACAGCGATGCGAGAGAGACATCGATCAGCCGCCTCCTGCACTG
The DNA here is from genome assembly GCA_004026805.1 of Lasiurus borealis. Classification (NCBI taxonomy): domain Eukaryota; kingdom Metazoa; phylum Chordata; class Mammalia; order Chiroptera; family Vespertilionidae; genus Lasiurus; species Lasiurus borealis. The sequence goes on along the minus strand of PVJN01007846.1, from coordinate 49,754 downwards.
TGGAGATGTGCCCACAAGCAAGGTACATGCCCCCAGCTGGAAACAAACCTGGGACCTTTCAGTCCGCAAGCCGACGCTCCATCCACTGAGCCAAACCAGTCTCGGCTATTATAGACTTTTTAAAAGACACTGTCAGTATCCAAATATTACCTGCTGTAAAGATGGCCTCTCCATTTTTTTTTTTCTTTTTTAACCCTCTAATGGCAAACATTATATATTTTGGTCACTTTAGTTCTTTCGGCATTTAAAAATTGGAGCACCCTAATTTTCTTTAGAGACAATTTCTTCAAATCTGTTGGTACTTACAGCCACAATGATGTTTAATATTTGGAGGCCTGGATAGACCCGTGACAGCTGGGCAGAAGATAGATGAGAAGGTGATAGCTGCGATGTAAAAACCATCATTAATAAAGAGCTTATGCAGGAAGGATCCTCTCATAGCACCTTGGTGTTAATATGATGAATGTGAAGTATTAATTTAGGAAGTAGCGCTGTAGGGCCATTTTTTAGCTGAAATCAGGGATAGGATTAACCATGCCATACCTCTGAAAATTAAAGTTGGAATAGAAAGAGAGGGGCTTCTATCAGAAAGTCATCTGCCACCGGATCACCTGACTGTAGTCTTACCTTAAGCCCGCATCTGTCCAAACACAGTGATGGGTACAAAGATATCAAAACAGGGTTGGCAGTTTATGGAATTAATAATACAACATGCCAAAGAATTATGTTGTTGAATTTGATGCAGGGAGGTGGAGGGGTGCAAATAGGTATTATAAAGAGCATAGTTCTTGGAGGGAAAAAAGTAAGTCAATCACATATGTATTCAACTGGTTCCCTCACTCTTTGACTAAAAGCATTAAAGAAGAAACCCTTACTTAAGGCTTGCTTAAGGCAAATTATTTTAAACTAGCTAGCTATGCATATATAACTTAATCATCATTTTGGTTAATTTTAATAGTTCTATTTGTCTTTCTTTTTCTTTTAAATTCAGTGATGTCTCGTGTATTTCCCCAACCTAAAATTGGCAGAATTTGACCAACTTAAAATTGGTAGACTGTATTGTGTTTCTTACCCAGCTATATAAATACCCAAAACAACGGCTGATTTTAAAAATAAAACCTTTTTTTTTTTTTTTTTTCTGTTGAGGACCTCAAATCTCTTGGTCACTCAAAGCTAACTTTACAGATTTGTTGCAATAAGGAAAGATACTACCTTAATGGGATCAAGTTGGGGGGCGGGGGAGATAAGAAATGTTTATAAAAAGACCTAGAATAGCTGTTCTCAACCTGTGGGTTTCGACCCCTTTGGGGGTCCAACGACCCTTTCACAGGGGTCGCCTAAGACTATTGGAAAGCACCTATTTCCCATGGTCTTAGGAACCAACACACCACTCCTCAGTGTAGCAAAATGTAGCAATGTAGTTTACTGTTGTCATATTAAGACTTGCCCATGCTACACCATGATTCAAGACAAAATTTCATTTATTTGTAATTAGAAATAAATATTTTACAATATATAATTACATATTGTTTTTGTGATTAATCCCTATGCTTTAATTATGTTCAATTTGTAACAATGAAAATACATCCTGCATGTCAGATATTTACATTACAGTTCATAACAGTAGCAAAATTACAGTTATGAAGTAGCAATGAAAATAATTTTATGTTTGGGAGTCACCACAACATGTGGAAGTGTATTAAAGGGTTGCGGCATTAGGAAGGTTGAGAACCACTGACCTAGAACATTATGCTAAGTGAAATAAGCCAGTCAGAGAAAGATAAACATCACATGATGTCACTCATTTGTGAAACATAATGAACAACATAAACTGATGAACAAAAAGAGAACCAGAGTCATAGAAGCATCGAACAGACTGTCCAACCTATGAGGGAAGGCAGGGGTGAGGGAGTAAGAGATTAATCAAAGGATTTGTATTCATGCATATGAGCATAACCAATGGACACAGACCCTAGGTAGGGGTGGTTGTGGTGAGGGCATGTACTGGGGGGTGGGGGAAGCCTAGAAGAGGTCAGTGGGGGGGGGAGGAGACTTATGTCATAATTTAAACAATAAATAACTTAAATTAAAAAAAGACCTAGACTATATGATTTTAAGATAAGGCAGGATTAATAACATAATAGCTTTAGATTGGTGGGAGCAGCAATGTGAGGTGCAAAGAAAGCAAGGTGTTAGTCTTGATAAGCAAGTTTTTTAGTTGGTTGGTGGTATCATCTTCCAAAGCAGGTATCTTCCAGAAATTAAGTTTTATTGCTGTTTTTACTACTATCTAACGTTGAGATCCACAAAATATGCCTGGCCGCAATATTGTTGAACATCAGAATGGGAAATTGTGTTTGAGTTCTTTTTCCCTTTCCCTTCCCTCCTTTCCTTCCTCTCTCCCTTCCTTCCTTACCTGAAGGGGACTTGCAGGCTGGACTCCTTTCTGTCTGCTCCTAATGGTCTTTGGAATCTGGCAAATCTGAGCAGTGTAAACGCATGCAGCAGAGTCTGCTGGCCTGCTTTCTCAACTACCCTGGTCTGGGCTCACCACATATTTGTATCACCATCTGCAGAAAGATACCCTTCTGTTCTATGAGGGTCTGCTGGAGGAGTGTCAGTCCTTCTACCTCTTCTCCCAGCCTCTCCTTCAAGTTATGACAAGAACCAGTTGGCAAACAAAGTTCTTTTTGCCCCAAGTGGTGGGTCTCCGAGCTAATGATTTTGACCTTTCAGGGAAGTAAAATAGAAACCACAGCATCAAAACATTGAGGATATACGAGCACTGGCTTCAGTTCCCTCCACCGTGAGTTAGTTCTCTATAGACTTTGAATAGAGAAAACTACTCCCAAATAATTCTTTTTTTATTTAAAAAAAAAATCATTCTTTATAAAATCACCACAATAGTGCAGAGGCTGTTCTGAACCCTCACAAGGAAAATATAATGTCAGAAAGACCTTGAGAAGTAGATAAGAATAAAATCAACACCTATCCCTATATACAATCTATGCTTTAAACCTGTAGGATTGCTTGTCCTTACTGCCTGCTTGCAAAGCATATTCAATTATTCATTTTATTCGACTGACTGGCCACTGAAAAACGATGTAGTCAGTGCTTTGGCAATAATTTCATTTCTAAGTGTTCTGCCTGGCTATTTTTGTGTGTGCACACACTATTAATTAATGACTACGGAGACGTCCTTAAATTAAAGAATTCGGTAGCAGTGGTGCTTGAATCTACTACCCATGAATGCCAGCATCTACAATCACTGAGTAGGCACAAAGAGATAAGTATTGATTTTATTTTTGAGTTTTAATTTTTTCACATTGAATCTGCATGAGCAGATTGCATAAGATCAACCCTTGCGGTACAATGAGACACACACACACACACACACACACACACACACACATGGGGTGGCTCAGCCTTCCACCTCACATTTTGGAGGCTCTCTCTGTGTGTGTCTGATGGAGAATCAAGGACAAACCATTCGTGGTTCTTCAAAGGAACAGTCAAATTCCTCTCTGAGCATTAGTGCCCTTTTAATTTGGAGCTAGGGTGTTAAAGACCTCCTGTGTTCAAAACCTAAGACCCCAATAAAACTCGTGATGTGGTTACATTCGGAAGATTCAGCCTCTCGGAATATCACAAGCTGGCATGAATATGACAGCAGAGAGGCGCCAGCTGCTGAGTGGGGGCATCCAGGCCCCGGGCTTGATGGATGCGACCTGCAATTTGGTAGGATGGGGAGAGTATTTGATGGACCTCTGTGCTCAGTTTAAAGGAAAGCCAGGCCACAACTCAGTCTAGGCCAAGATCTATATAGAGAAGTAGGAAAAATATTCTACATTTTTATAGAAAAACTAACACCTTAGCTCCTGTATGTTCTTGGTGTCACATACAGATAAATTTTTTCAAATAGCAAACTGGAGGGATCTGAGGCTTGAAAGATCTGGAAACATTTCAGGTAGCAAATGCTCCTGTAGTGCTTACAATATGCTGATTCATGTTGCATTTTATAAAAATTAATGTCTTTAACCCTCGTAAAAAGAATTAGGTCTAGGTACTATAGTTACTAGCTCTGTATTACAAATGAGGAAATGGAGGTCCGTTCAAGCACACAAAGTGACACAGCCAGTAGGTGGCGCCTCGGCTGGTACACATGATGCTGAGCTGTCTCTTGCCCCTTGAGCTTCCTCTCAGGTACCAGAATCCAAGAATCCTTTCACACTGGAGGACTCCAAGTTTAGGGTATTGATTCTAGTCATGATTTTTAAAGTTACTAACTACTAGAGGCCCCTACACCCTCTCACAATCCAGGACACCTCAGGGGATGTTGGACTGCTGGTTTTGGCCCAATCCCCATAGGCCAGGCCAAGGGACCCCACTGGTGCATGAATCCATGCACCAGGCCTCTAGTATGTATAAAAGATCTTTGGTTAATCTCTTTCTGCCCGCCCTCCACCCCTTTCCCTCTGAAATTCATCAGTCTGTTCCATGTTTCCATGCCTGTGTGTTGAGCATCTCCCCCTTGGTGGTCAATGAGCATCATAGCTACTGATCTAATGAACAGATGCCTAGGCCAGTGGTCAGCAAACCGTAGCTCATTTGCCGCTCTGTTGACTAATGAGTTTGTCAACCACTGGCCTAGGGTTTTTATATACAGTGGTACCTCGAGATACGAGTTTAAGTCATTCCGTAACCTTGAGGCTTGATTACATGTATCTCAACTGTTGTTCATATTTCAAAGCAAAAATCGCTCACTCGATAGCTCATATCTCAAAAATCTCATATATTAGGGCACTCGTATCTCAAGGTACCACTGTATATATATAGAGAGAGACTAGAGGCCCAGTGCATGTAATTTGTGCATGAGGGAAGAAGGTGTCCTTCAGCTCAGCCTGCTCCCTCTCCAATCTAGGATCCTTTGAAGTTTGTCCAACTGCCTGTTTAAGCCCGATCCAATCAAGTTTAAAAGGGCATTTAGACATCTCTCTCACAATCCAGGACTGCTGGCTCCTAACTGCTCACCTGCCTGCCTTCCTGATTGCCCCTAACCACTTCTACCTGCCAGCCTGATAACCCCCTAACCACTCTCCTGCCAACCTGATTGATGCCTAACTGCTTCCCTGTCAGCCTGTTTGTCCCTAACTGCCCTCCCCTGTGGGCCTGATCACCCCTTACTGCCCTCCCCTGCAGGCCTGTGTCCCCTCCAAATGCCCTTCCCTGCAGGCTTGATCACCCCCAACTGTCCTCCCTTGCAGGCCTGGTCCCTGCCAACTGTCCACCCCTCCTGGCCATCTTGTGGTGGCCATCTTGTGTCCACATGGGGGCAGGATCTTTTGACCACATGCAGGCAGTTATCTGGTATGGTGGAGTGATGGTCAATCTGCATATTACTTTTTTATTAGATGGGATAGAGGCCTAGTGCACAGGTGGGGGGCAGCTGGTTTACCATGGAGGTTGTCCTGGATCAGGGTGGGCATTCCTTTGGGGTGTGGGGTGGCCTGGGCGAGGGGCCTGTGGTGGTTTGAAGGCCAGTCACAACCCCTGGTGACCCAAGCAGAGCCTGGTATCTGGGATGTATTTATTTTCTACAATTAAAACTTTTTAGCCTGGAGTAGAGCCAAGCCTTCTGCTCACACAGTCATTGAAACTTTGTTGCCTTAAGTGGAAACCTGGGCCAGCTAGGGTATGCAGAAGGCTTGGCTTCCTCCATTGCCAGGGGCAACCCAAGCCTCTCTCCTGCTCTCTCTGTGGCCATAGCCATCTTTTGTATACTCGCTCTGATTGGCTGGTGGGTGTGGTTGGTGGACATGGCTGGTGGGTGTAGCAGAGGTATGGTCAATTTGCATATTATTCTTTTATTACATAGGATGTGCCTTGGGAAAGTGATGTCCCACCTGGGGACAATCAGAATCACTAGAGCAGTGGTTCTCAACCTGTGGGTCGTGACCCCTTTGGGGGTCGAAAGACCCTTTCACAGGGGTCGCCTAAGACCATTGGAAAATGCAGATATTTACATCACGATGCATAACAGTAGCAAAAATCACATGGTTGGGGGTCACCACCACATGAGGAACTGTATGCAAGGGTCGAGGCCTTAGGAAGGTTGAGAACCACTGCACTAGAGGGTCACTTTGGTTTTGGTTTTATTAGTGTAATTTTTAAACAGGCTTTAAGACACCACAGCAGATCCACTGACTCAAATTCTGGGATATAATTCTTAGAAATCTCTTTTTTCAAGCTCCCCAAGAGATACTGAGGCAGCCAGATGAGTGTTTAGCAATCATTGAATTCAGCTCTCCCAGAGGATTACTGCAAAGCTCATTTATGCCTTCAAATGACTAGCTCTGAATGTCATCTCCAATCATTGCCTCAGTTGTTACCTGTATAATGTGGCTTTTCCAGTTGTATAAAACCCCAAGTTTCTCATCTCTCATGCAAGGGACTTTTGTAACCTTATTAACATGTTTTTTTTTAGAAGGAGCAGGAAAATTGGGTTTTCCCTGAATTTTAAGGAATGGGACAGTATAGTGAGGACAAGACACACAGGAGAGACAGTTTTAATGACTTCTCTCCCGCTTCCAAATCTGGATTTTTAAAAATAAATTCATAGAAGCATCTGTGTTACTCACACTCACAGACAGGAATAAGGGGTCCTAACTTTCTCAGCTAGCTTGGTGATTTCTTCACCAAGGGAACTAAAGGGTTGACAGAAAACGTTAAACGAATTCCATACTGTCCATCCTTCTCTGCACAAAAATAACTCAAGGAGTTCTTGGAGACAGAACTTTCTCAAAGCAATAAAATGTGTGCTTGAGCGCAGGTAGATTTATTACAAATAAAATTGCCATGGGTACGACTGTGGCAGTGACGGATGTGAAGGCAGCATTATGTAGAGGAGAGAACGACAGCTTTGGCATCTGCTAATCAGGACGATGGCTGGCAGCTCGGAGCCTCAGTTGTCCTCATTTGCCAGAAGATTCCAAACTGTCTTAAGAAAACAGACGGGGGTAGGATGTGTCCTTCCTTATTTTGTTTCAGCAATGTAATGCAGCCCCTTCTTCCTGGGATGATCATGGTCTTTCATATTCTTCATTCTTTGGGGTTCCCTTCTTTACATGGCCCTGCTTGTAAAAAAAAAATATGTTAATTTGTTCATTTAAGAAATATTTTAACCCAAATAATTGTCTCAGTTTTCCAATTAATATTTTTATAATATCTTTTATGTGCTGAGAAAATATCAATAAATAGGCCATGTGTGAATCTATCCGTTGCTTTCTAGGATTCTTATGACTCTTAATTTGATAAGGTGTTTATCTGTGTGTCCATCGAGGTGCTGTTGAGTGCTTTCACTTTTTTTCATCCATCTAATACCAATTTTGTAGCATCATGAAAGGTCAGGATATTACTGTGTTATTAATATTTGATACCCAATCCTGCAAACTTAAACACACACACACACACACACACACATGCACGCACGCATGCACACACACCTATATCTGCCTGCTTTAACTTGGGGAGACTTTGCTATTATTGCTTAGCAGCTCAGAGAGGAGATCTCAAGCAGATTATCTTCCAATTTTCATTCTTTGAAATTTGCATCGCTCATAAAGGTTAAAAAGGTACATAAACACTCTTTTCTGCATCCATGAAATAGCTGTGAGGGATTTTAAAGGATATTGTCTGGTTTTTATCAGTAAGGGATTAACTGGAGGTAGTGTTTCCAAAAGAAGAGAGGACACAGAGAAAGTGAGAAATGAGGGAGGATAGCCCTCCAAAATCTTACCCGTAATGTAATGGTGAAGGATCTTAAATTCAAGAGAAAGGGAGACATGGACTGAAGCCTTCAGAATCAAACCCTGCTGAGAAAGCCTATCTGAGACGTAGGATCTGCATTAAATGCCACCGATAGCCAGTGCTTTGAAAGGTGAACAGAGTAGCATAAAAAGATCCGAAAAGATGTTACTTAAACATGTCCAATTTTAGCATATGTTGTTAAACATATGTTTCCATATATATGTTTGTCATATAGTTAAACTTCTAGTTAAACTCCATTTAACTAGAGTTTGAGCTGTGCCATTCAGAGATAATAAAATCAGGTTTTTCACTGCAGATGCTAATATAATTTATATTCTGATTAAGACATGCTTGGAATACACTGTTTACATTTTAGAACAATTTTTACCTTTGTGAGATATTTATGCTGCATTTCATTAACCTGGACTACCTTCTGTAGGTGTTTTCAGTTGCATTTAAAATAATTAGGACTTGCTGCTATGAGCACCACTAGCACATTTTAAATAATAGAGGGTCAATTTTTTTACTTTTCTTGTCCTTGAAAATGGGTAAAAGCTTATGTTCTGCGGTCATAGTGGCTTCATTTCAATTCAATAACATTTATTGTTCAGTGTGGACTAAAGTACATGTATGTCTGTATAGTAATCTGCCTCTTATCTATGGTTTTGCTTTCTGGGGTTTCAGTTATCAGCCATCAACTGAGTTCTGAAAATATTAAATGGAAAACCCCAGACATAAACAATTCGTAAGTTTTAAATTACACACCATTCTGGGTAGCATGGCAAGTTCTTACTTTATTCCCCTCATGGAATCATTCCTTTGTCTAGCATATTCATGTTGTGCATGCTAACTACCTGTTAGCCACTTAGTAGCCATCTTTATCAGGTAAACTATTGGGGTAGCTCAGTGTGTGTTCGAGTCTTATGTTATTTAATAATGGCACTGGAATACAAGAATAGTAACACTGGAAATGCAAAAAAGAAGCTATAAGTGCTTCCTTTAAATAAAAAAAAGAGAAAATACAGTATATATAGGGTTTAGTACCATCTGCAACTTCAGGCATCTAGTGGAGGGTTTGGGGATATTCCCCTGCATAAACGTAGATTACTGTACCTGTTGTATGTTTCTAACTCTTTCATCAGGACTATAGGAGAACACAGAAGCAGTAGGATAGAATTATGAATATCAATGAGCATGCAAGTCTAGATAGAGAATAGATATGTATAACAAAGTCAAAGTCAGAAGAACCATGTTGATTTTGATGAATTCAGATAAAAATTTAGGATAATGTGGTGCAGGGTGTGTGGTGAAGACTGAAAATTTCATGGATGTTTAGAGTTGAAGGAACTGCTTAAGATATGAAACAGTGCGACCTTTCAGGAACAGCTTAAGACATGAAAAGCACAATGCTGGTGTTAGGCTCAAATATGACAATACCCACAAGACCATGTGATTCACGTGAGGCGTGACTCACGTGTGAGGTAGAAATAGTTTCATGTGTCCTAGGTCATGAGCAATCAGAAAACCTTCATTCCAGTCTCAATTTTGCATCTTTCCCACTGCGAGTCCTTATATTGTAGTCCCCCCTTATTCATAGAGCAGTGGTTCTCAACCTGTGGGTCACGACCCCTTTGGGGGTCGAATGACACTTCCACAGGGGTCGCCTAAGACCATCGGAAAACACAGGTATTTATATTATAATTCATAACAACAGCAAAATCACAGTTATGAAGTATGGTTGGAGGTCACCACCACATGAGGAACTGTATTAAAGGGTCACAACATTAGAAAGGTTGAGAACCACTGTCATAGAGGATATGATTTGTGAATGCCTGAAATTGTGAATAACACGGACCTCTCCATATACTAAGTTTTTCCTCTACAAACATGCCTATGATAAAGTTCACTTAGAAATCAGACACAGAGATTGAAAACGGTGACTAGTAATAAAATAGAACCATTAACCAATATGATGTCATGAGAGTTATGTAAATGTGTCCTGTCTCTCAGAATGCCTTGTTATGTTGTCCTCACCTTCCACTGACAGGAGGCGCTTTACGGCTTCTCTGTGACATATCTGAAGCACCCACACCACTAATCCCGCTCTTCGGGGACATTGCTAAGTAAAATAAAGGTGGCTGGAACCCACAAGTACTTTTCTACCTTGACAGTTCATCTGATAACTGTGACAGCTACTAAATGACTGACGTAAGCAGGGAGCACATGCAGGGTAGACACGCTGGACAAGGGGCTGATTCAGACCCAGACAGGACACAGTGGGGTGGCATGAGACTTCATCACGTTACCAAGAATGGCATGTGATTTACAAATCTATGAATGGCCTATTTCTGTATTTTCCATTTCATATTTCAGACTGAGGTTTGACCGTGAGTAACTACAACCACAGAAAGCAAACTCATGAATGAGAGGGGACGATTGTATAAGTCATTTACTTTTTCTGAAGACCCCTTTCTTTCTCCTGCAAAGTCGCCATGTCACTACTATTAATATAAACTCATTGAAAAATAAAAAACAATTATTTTTTAATTTCGAAAAGACATCTCTGTAGCTATTAATGGCATCCCCTTTGTGAAGACATTGAGCAGATTGATTCGAGAAATGATACACAAAATTCTTCATAGACTGGAAAGTGCTCTCTTTTTTTGTAAACTGGAAATTGATTTTTTCTTCCTCCTCCCCTCCCCCTTCCCCTCCCCCGCCCTTGCTTTTGCCATCAGGAAAAGTGTTGTGGCTCTTGAGCTATCCACTTATTAATTAAGTGGCTGTTAAAAAGGCCAGGAAATTAGAGGATGCAATAAGGGTGCAATCATGAGCTTCATAGTGATGACTCTTTATGGAAGACTGAAGATCACCCCAGTCTTCCCTTATTAATACCATATCTCATTTCCAACCTGCGGCATCGCTGAGAATTAAGAGAGGAAACTACTTTAGGCTCAGTGGGGGCACTCCTGTAGTCACACCTCTCTCCCAGAACCAGTCAGCATGAGCTCATTTCCATTTAAGAATCAGAGGATGCCTTTGATTTCCATCCACTCTTCCCTGCCACTCTCGATGCTAAATGGAAATAAACGCCTAGGCAATTTTCACAATTCGGGAAATTGTAGCATCTGGGCAGCGAGTTTCTTGTCATTTTCCTATTAATGCCAATTTCCTAGGTAAACCATCTCAGAGGATTTTTAACGGGTCAGTGGCTAGAAGTAATAGAGAAAATTCACTATATCAGTTTTCATTTCGTATTTGTGGGAACGGGGAGCAGAATGTCATTCTAGCAGTTCAAATTTTCTAACAAAACCCACTGATAGGAAAAACTCATATAGCAGATCTTCTGTCTTAAGAGGAATACATTTTAATTTTATTGATTTATTATTATTATTTATGTCTTAAGGAGGTATGTTCAAATATTTTTCTCCATATTCTGTCTAATTTTTAGTTACAGACTATGTGTTACTTACAGACCATGGCTTGATTGCAGAGATCCATGGACTTGAGGGAGAGGTAGAATGTGTAGGCTTTCATTTTGCATGCACTCTTCTCAGCCAAGTGAGAAAAATATTGATAGAAGACACTAACCAACTAGTCTTGGGCAAATCTTTTGTCAAATCCTCAGATTAATACAAAGTCGGAGTGGCAAACTTGCTTTTCCTTGCCTGCAAGTCAATAAAAGTGATTTTAATATCACCAGACCCCAGAAATCACACTGAGCAAATGGAAACAAAGATTTCACGGTAATTAAATGTAAATTATGCTTTTGGTTTCTAGTTCTCTTTGAAAAAATATTTTTGGAAGGTTGGAGAGGAACAAACAGCAGGAAGGAGATGAAAGTTCCTTGTAAGTCCTCTTCATACAGAAGAAAGTGAAGTCAAATAAAAATTCCAGATACACTTTTGAACCTAGAAGATTAAGGTGTTTTTTAATAGAACAGTATGTTGAAGTCTGGGCTAGAGAACAAAGGAGACATGAGGCAAGATGCCAATTATGCTACTTGTGAATAACTTTGGCAAGTTTCTCGGTCCTACTTCGCTTCAGGTCCCTAAATTGGAAAATAAGGATAATAACGGCAATCATATCTGTCATGGATGCAATGTTGGGGACCATATGAAATAAGCTACAAACACTGTCCATCATTAGATCCTGGTTCCAGTAAACACTTGAGAGATGTCAACTGATTTATTTCCATCTCCTTTTCTGATAACACAACTCTATTCCTTTGGGGTCACCTTGCCTCAGCAGTAACTCTGAGGGCCAGTGCGGGATGACATCACCTCCTGGATTATGATCCTCACTGACATTTGGGGCTCCGGGAATGGGTGTTTGAACCCAATCTGGCCAATGAGCTGAGGACTAAGTTTATCATTTGAATAATCAGTAAAGAGACTCTCACTTGGGCTCATGGTGTCAAATGCCATAAAGCTTGACATTTCCAGAGGCTTCTTGCTCGGCCTGGCCTTTCGATCCTCCTACAGAAGAAAGAGGAGCAAAGAGACTGCCCTGAGGAAGCCAGAAGGCCCATGGTTACAGTTTTACCTTGAACTTCTGGGTACTTGAAACCATAAATCCTAGCTTAGCTAGCCTGCACTGTATCGTTCTCACCATCAGTCCATTCTTGGTTCTTATCAACTTTTGCTATTAACCTATTGGCAAAAAGTTTATGTCAGTTGATATTTCAGAATGGGAGTAATGAATCATATCTCTAAACTACAATTAATATGTGATAACAGCCTGGGAGAGGCCTGGTTGGAGGCCACTGGATCTGTGATGTATTTGAAATCTTAAACCGGAAATGGGTTTCTCCATGGACTGCAATCCGGGAAGGAATTTAGCTTAAGAAGGAAATGTTGCAAGTAGAAAGATGGCTCCAGTCCATGACCTTATTACCCTGAGCGCTCCAGAGTTAAGCCCACTAAGTTACCCCTCATTTTAATTCTTCACTCTTTCTTTCAAGATCAATAACATATGCACCTTGTCTCGGGTGCTTACTGTGTTCTGTTTCTTTCTCTTTTTTTTTAGCTATATTATTTCTCAAAAATTCTCCATTTTCTCTACAATAATAAGACTTTCCATATATCTGACAAACTTAGTAACAAATTAAAGTTTCTATAGAACAAAAATATTACTATTCACTTCCATTTAGTTAAATAAACAAACACAAAATTTCATATATTCCTGATTTAAAATATGTCACAAGTTTCCAAGTGTTATCAACTCATGAAAGGAGGTTACCTCGCTTTATGAAGCTAGATAATTATGTTTATCAAGATACTCTTTTAAAAGTTTAAAAGTTGGAAGTTCACCAAAATCTAGTGGTTTAAGAACCATTTATCATTTCTTTAGCATAATGCGTAAGAGCTTGTAGCTGTAGATTTGTTGGTGGTGACACAAGCTAAAGAAGCCTCTGTCATTGGAAACACAAAGCTTCTTAAACCATCCTTGTGTCAGCAACTCATCAACTGACTCTCCTACTCAGTGGTTCTCAACCTTTCTAATGCTGTGACCCTTTAATACAGTTCCTCATGTTGTGGTGACCCCCAACCAGACTTCATAGCTGTAATTTTGCTATTGTTATGAATTATAATATAAATACCTGTGTTTTCCAATGGTCTTAGGCGACCCCTGTGAAAGTGTCGTTCAACCCCCAAAGGGGTCACGACCCACAGGTGGAGAACCACTGCTCCTACTCTTCTCCACCCGAAAGTGGTATATATCACTTCCCCTCACACTTCACTCTCATGAACCCACCTTGATTGAATGGAAAGATGGGAGATAGAGTAGGTGCCTAGCAACAATTCTACCCTGTGTGAGGGAGCACAAATTTTTATTAGGTAGCTAGCTTTTTCTTCCATAGGCCAGGGATGCATTTGGAATGTAAAGAAGAAAATAAGTTTCAAATTGTCATGCAATTGGTCTGTTCTTATTCTACCGACACCTAAAGAAAGGGAGTAGCCAAGACTGGTTTGGCTCGGTGGATAGAGCGTTGGCCTGCGGACTGAAAGGTCCCAGGTTCGATTACGGTCGGGGGCATGTACCTTGCTTGCGGGCACATCTCCACTGTGGGGCGTGCAGGAGGTGGCTGATCAATGTCTCTCTCTCATCGATGTTTCTGACTTTCTATCCCTCTCTCTTCCTCTCTGTAAAAAAATCAATAAAATATATTAAAAAAAAAAGGAGTGGAAGATGGACAGAATCTGCTGTGTGGGCTCCTAAGAGATGGCTGGGCAGGAGTAAGAGTTCCCACTTTTTCTAAAGATTGGTGGGGGTCAGCTGTCTCCCAGCTGACAGCCAGGGGGCACTTTGTCACAGGCCAGTTAACTGCTTGCCAGTTTCCTTCTAGAGTGTCTAGTGGGTTTCATAAAACTCACAATAAGGGTGTAGGACCAGAGACTGGAACCAGTTCTCTTAGAAGGAGTTTACAGAGCAATGAGCAGGCCCTGCACAGAAACTCCAGATGGCTGCAGACTGGAACTATTACTTCCAGAGGCTGTTTTCCAGGAAGGTGTCATCCTCAGGGGTGACATGTCATTTCTCTTATGGCCAGCACACAATCGTGTGGACTGCTAGAAATCACCCCTGAGTTGTTCCTCCCAGGAAAATGTTAGAACTAAGCTTTGCTTCCTTTCCTAGATGGCACATATGGGTTTGCCATGTTTTAAATGTTACTTAATCTGTCTGATAGGGTAGCCTAAAACATCCTGCTGGTAGGAAAATATGGAAGTTAGTGAAGCCCATGCATTTATGAATCTATATATTCATTCGCACATGTTTACTGATAACCCACCATATGCCAGTTACTGCATTAATACTGGCAAAATGAAGATAACAACATCAAAACAATATTTACTTCCATGTCTAATGTTTATGGAGAACCTGCTATGTGTTGAGCACTATGTTAAAACTTTTATGACCACTACATATTTGGTTCTTATAACTATTATGAATCTTTTGCATAACTAAGAAATCCAAGTCTTAATGAGGCTGAGAGAGGGGTAATGAGTAGACCAGCAGGACTTGAAGTCATACCTGCGTGACTCTGAACCTCACAGTCTTAACCAATATATACTCAACCCATTGACAAAAGAAAGCTCCAGGTTCTGTGTGGCTTTTATCCAACAGTATCTTATGGTCTAGAGAAAAGGTAGATAGTTAGTAGATAATTAAAATAAATATTGAAAGTGCTCAAATATTACTCCTCATGTTTACCCATGAAAGATTACATTTAAAATTGGATCCAACTATAATTAGGAGAATTGTTTGATGTTGTTAGTGCACATGTCTATCTCCCAAAATATGCCCCTATTTCCTCAGCACTTTGCTCAGTAATGGGCACATAGCAGGCACGTTTTGGTGAATGAGTGAATGAAAAAAGGAAACTTAGGAAAAGAAAACAGTAAGTTATCAATTCTACATGGAGGGGGTCAGAGAAAGGTCCATGGTGGTGACATTTGGACATGTACTTCATGGATGAGAGGTTTGTAAGACAAAATATAGGGGTAGGGGTATTAGTTAACATGCCAAGTAGAAGATTAACATGTAAAGCATGGCACCAAGGTAATACATTGCCCACATAGATGACAGGAAGGAAGTCCATGGAGCTGACTGTTAACAGAAGCACCAAGATAGCATGTGAGCACCCTGTTAAATGCTGAGAAGAATAAAGTGGTGGAAAGGGAGACATTAATGACAGGAGAAAGGCAGGGGAAGTGCTCTTGAGGAGACTAGAATGTGATTGGTGGATTTTATTTTGGTGTCGCTTCATTGTCCATTTATCAATGACTTTAGCATTGTGTGTCATGATTTGCAAAGTCCATTTTTACATTCTAATTCTATCATTCATTCTCTCTTTCTCTCTGGACTTCTGTAGAGTGGAGCTTTTCCTCCCGACAAACAGTGATTAAGTTGTCAGGAAACATGGCAGAAGGGAAAGAAAATATTCAGTTCATTTCTCTTAATTATTTCTAAACTTAGTTTTCAGGACTCCATGTTTGCTGAAGTCTAACACATCTCTAATCAACTCTGTCTCCTTGAAAATCCTCATTGGGTCTGTTTTGTGATAAGCATCTGGGGAAAATAATTACGCTTTATCACTTTATACGTTTCATGTTGTTATTGAAATTCCCCTTAATATTTGTATTCCCCAGTCACTTTTCTTACAAACTCCCACACTGCCCAATTTAAGCAGGTACTCGGCTCATTTAATGCTACCTTTCTGCCATGGTATTCCCATGCCATGTCTTAAACATTTTAATTATATCATTACTGGCTTGATTCCCATAGGTTTATAATAATTTTAATCCTCATATTCAGTTCCAGCTAGCTCTATCACCCCTAGCAACATCCCTGTATACCTGGACTGGCCAATTCATGATCTTCCCTATGGCCTCAAACATAATTTAGACAACCAATATTCATTAAAGAATGAACACCAGGGATATGAGTATAGCATACCTGCCAAGAAGTCATTCCCATAAAAACTCAAGATGGTCGCTTATAAAATTGCCCTGAAATTGACAATTTCTAAGTTTGTTATTATGTGCTTTTAGAATTTTTCTTGGTGTTTTATTGAAAACCTGAATAATATTGTGTGTACTCTCTAAAGCACTATAACATTTAAAATAGACGGCAGTATGGCAGGCAGGATCCATGGGTAAGAAAAGTATCACAGATACCTAGCAGTTGATGAGTCTATATTATCATGGGTAACATGATAGTTTAACATGTTAAACTGTAGTAACAAGGATGGAGCCTCACGGAGGACTGGGATTTCTAAGGAGCCAATCAGAGTCCCACTTCATTGTGCACAGGTCATGGTGCCATTAAACAACCCCTAGAACATGTGGGTTAGATATCTGACTAAGTCTCTGATTGTCTGGAGACTCAGAGACCTGTAAATAAAGTGAAAGACCCAATAGGTTGGTCCTGCATTACAATTCTCTAATTCTGGCCTGGCCTATGTGGCTAAGTGGTTAAGTGTCAACCTGTGAACGAGGAGGTTGTAGTTTAATGCCTGGGTTGTGGGTTCCATCCCTAGTGTGGGGGATGCAGGAGAAAGCTGATCCGTGATTCTCTCTCATCACTGATGGTTTTTATCTCTTTCTCCTTCCTTCCTCTCTGAGATAAATATGTTATTTTTAAAAATCTTAAAGTCCACAACTCTGTGAATCTTAATTATAGCAGTCCTGTCCACATAGGTGTTTTAATGCAGAATGTGGCCTTTATACTCAGTCCATCTTAAAGGTCTTATATTCTTGAAATGGTCCAGTAAGGTTTGTGTGTGGTGAGTAGGTTACTATACCCATGGCATACTTCCTTCTGCATTTCAGAATGCTGTTCATATCCTTGTCAAATGACACCTAAATGTAGTGTTTGGCACTTGTCTTAGTTTTTCTCACTGCAAGTGGCACTATCAAAGTAGGGAGTGGGGTACAATTACCTTTCATGGATCCTCACATGCCAACTGCCAGCTAACCAAATTGTTCTCACAGGCATCATTTTCAACATAATCCTTAGAGCAATTTTCCATTTAGTCCCATTATATATGCTCATATCAAATTCCTAGGATCCATGAACCAATTAGATGTATCTCTATGAAGCACTTTTTTAATGATTCTGATATTAAAAAACAAACAAACATTTTACCTTCTGCATATCCTGGCTCAATTTTCTCATCAAGGAGGACATTTAGACCACTCTACCTCAACTGTGTATCCCCAACCTGTCACTTTCTAGCACTTTACATTTGAGCACCACGTATGTCATATGACTATATCTATGTGTATTGTCTATCTTTCCTCCTTACCAGACCATACCCCCCTGAGAGTGAAAACTTTGTCTTCTATTCCCTGTTTCCCAGTGCCTAGAAAAGCACCTGGTATGGTATGCAGCTCAGCATGCAGTGATATTTTTAGATGAATAAAAATGATTGAATACGTAAACATGAGTATCCACAGTTACGTTTTTATCAAAATGGAATGGAACATTAACATGTATGTTTCCGAATTTCCTTGCTGCCAACATAAGACAGTTTCCATTGTCTTATTCATTTACATTTACAAAACACAGTTTTAAAAACTGTACTAGAGTTGCTGACTTCTCTTTAGCGTTTGTCTTAAACCATATGTCATTTTTAGTTTTTATTTGTTAATAATCTTGGTCACATCGTTTGTATTACCAAATCTACCCCTTGTTTGTTTGATGTCTTAAAGCAAGGCTAGCATTCCAAATAGGACAAATATATGTATGAGATTTGGCTGCCAAATTAATATTAAATCAAATCATATTTTGCTCCCTGCTTGAAAAGCCGCAAATGATTACATAGATTCATGGGATCAGACTTGTTTTGTATAAGGAACTAATGGGCAGGGTGTCTTTGACATTTCTTCATAACATGTAGTCTTTGTCCTTTCTCCAACATATGATTTTGTCCACAGTCAACATATAACAAAACTAGCTGTTTCTGTGCGTATACAAACAATGTGTCATTAAATGCTGTGGATTTGTGATGGAACTAAAAGGAATTAGGATATTGATGTCACTGGGATGGATCTGAGTCACCATAGCACATGGCAGATGTTTACAGATACAACTTTAATGGAGGGATAAGGGGTCATCTGTAATACTTTCAACAATAAAGATAAATTTTAAAAAAATAAGCCGCTACAATAAAAGCAAGTACCCAGCTTGAGTACCCACAAACACAGAAATAGAGCACACACAGTACTTTTTATCTTAGACTCATTCATCAAAAATGAAGGAAAATTTCCCAATGGGCACAACATTTGTCAAGTAAGTGCTATTAATATCACCACCATTCTCAAAGTCAGCATCTAATTCTGGAAAGACAATTTCCATTTTGTCCATCTCATTCATCCTGTCTTAACATACATTTTTCCTTGTCTTGTTAATCTTCACTGTAGTATTGCTGCTTCTGCCTCCATCACTACTTTAATAACCTTGGCAAACTTTGTGTGTGTGTGTGTGTGTGTGTGTGTGTGTGTGTGTGAGTTTACACAGAACATTCCAGCAGTGGGAGAATGCCTTTAGTTGTCTGGGTCTAATGGACAGTATTTAACATACCCTAAATCAGTGGTTCTCAACCTTCCTAAGGCCATGACCCTTGCATACAGTTCCTCATGTGGTGGTGACCCCCAACCATGAAATTTTGCTACTGTTATGCATCGTGATGTAAATATCTGCATTTTCCAATGGTCTTAGGCGACCCCTGTGAAAGGGTCGTTCGACCCGCAAAGGGGTCATGACCCACAGGTTGAGAATCGCTGCCCTAAATACTCCCTACTTTCCTGAGTCAGTTCATTTTATTGTTAGAAGGTTAATTTTTTTAAATGTCTTATCTTTGCCTGAGAAACATTCCACTGGGGCACATTTCGGCTGGAGACAAACATCACTTTTCTTAAAAACTTCATAGATCTTTTGTCCATTAATGAGATTTTCATTAAATAGATGTCTGGTGACTGTTCTTTTGACCACTGCTCTGGTCAAATTATTTGTGGCAACATAAGAGTACCCTCTGGATGGCCTCTCATCTAAATCCCCAAGATAGAGTTAAAGCACATTGCCGTTCCCTGCTAATTTCAGGGCCCAGGTGTTTTCTTAAATCTTTTTTAATAGGCCATTTTACCTTTCCACATCAGGGCTACCTCATCTGGGATGTAAAACCCCGTTAACGACTCCTGTCACTTGCCTGTTCCAGCATATTTTCTGTCCTACAATGAGTCCCCGTATCTGAATGTCAAGGTCAGAGCGGTCCCAGATCTTCCCATAGTTTTTCCATCTCCTTTTATTGTATTTTGATCGATCACAGTTGGTATGCAAATGCTACTTCCCTCCATTATCAGGAGTCAATGACAGTGAGAAAGCACAGTTTTGTTTTGTTTTGTTTTGTTTGCTTTTAACAAAGATCTTATATAATCTACTCACTGCTGTTTCCCATGTATCGGGCCCTGAGGAACCTGGCTTTCAGATTCATCCAAGAACCAGATTCAGTAGTCCCCCTGGACTCTTCACTACTGAAATTAAAACACTTCAAGTTCACAAGTAGGATTCCTTTTCTTAAATATATATTTTTTTTATTGATTTTCTACAGAGAGGAAGGGAGAGGAACAGAAAGCTAGAAACATGGATAAGAGCAACATCAATCAGCTGCCTCCTGCACGCCCCCTACGTGGGATGTGCCTGCAACCCATGTGCATGCCCTTGACCAGAATGGAACCTGGGACCTTTCAGTCTGCAGCCGACGCTCTATCCACAGAGCCAAACCGGTTTCGGTGAATTCCTTTTCTTGACCTCCACTCACTTGAAAGAACAAAACCTGAAAACATAAAACGTAAATATAACCTTGTCCTGACGTGTCTGTGAATGGGTATTAGCATGTCATTATTCCCAATGATCCCAGCCTATTGTACATATGTTTATGCCTCAGCAAGGGCAGCCTCTTACGGGAGCCACTCTTTACCTGTTTCAGTTAGATCACTTGCTCAGATTGCTATTGATGACTTACTGGTTGCCTTCTTTAGTACTGTCTCCCCAACTGCTTTCCTATTATTTAAAAATGTTTTCCAGTTTCTTGACCGTATAAACCATTCGATGTCATGGAAAACCATGAACTTCTGTGAAATTGGATATTTCTGCTTGGCACTGGCAGTCTGAATGCCTAGAATTCAGGATCCCACGCTGATCGGCCTGGTTTTTTCCTTACATGGCTCTTTTCCTATATTAGGGTAAAGTCAGCGCGTCCCCCATGCAATTAACTTTCTTACTGTGGTAAGAACACTGGCTCCTGGAAGTCAGAGATTTTGTGTTCTCTTGTAAATTATCTCAAGGAAGGTCGAATTACCAAGAAGCTTTCGTGTAAAAAAAAAAAAAAAAAGGAAGACATTTTTACATCAGTTTTCTGATGTAAAAATATGCTGCTTAAATAGCGGCAGGCTCAGCATTTTACTGGCTGTACCTTAATATAATGTCAACAATTGGCCAGTTTGGCCTTTTCTTGGAGTTGTAATTCTATTTCAGTTGATCAGAGAAAACTAGGGGTGACTTCTTAGTTCAGTTTTAAAAACCCTGTAATTCAATTAGGAATTCTGTCCAAGTAGCTATTCGTACGTTTTCTGTCAGGCCTTGGTTTCAGTAAACTACAATTATCTTGGAAATAGTTATTTGGGTAGGAGTGTTTAAATGGCTTGTTTTACCCAGAATATTTTGTATTCAATGTAAAGAGCTACATAAGTGTCTTGAAAGAGCACCTTTTAACACAATTGGACTGTTCATGTGACTCAGAGTATCCAGACAAAACTATATTGTGTTTCTTGCCGAGTAAAAGAAAATGCTCTTAAATCCCTTATCAGTGACTTGGTGAAAACATAATAATATTGAAATTCTTCTTCTGTATATAACAGATTATGTAAATTTGACCCATCTATCCACTGAGAATAACTAGAAAACCTGGGAATAAAATATACATCTTATAAAATGTAAATATGTGTGTATATATATGTGTGTGTGTGTGTGTGTGTGTGTGTGTGTGTGTGTGTGGATAAGTAATAAATATACTAATCAAGCCTCATTTTTTTAAATAGCATGATTTCTAGGGAATCAAAAATAGCTAGATATACAAAGAAATCAAACAGTGTAACCAAAAACCAGAGGAAACAACAGAAAATATAAAGAGAAACACAACTGAAAGAGATACAGATGTTTCAATTGTGAATTTTATATTCACATCTATTTCTTTTTATACTGAATATTAACTTCTTAATTTTGAATTACGCTCATCAATATTTCCAAAGTAACAATACTATCATTATTATAATATTTAGATTATCCAAGATATTTTAAGCTTTCCTTTCAGCTCTCTTTTCCTTAGAATATATCCCACCAGGTATATATAATCCTTCTACGAAGTTATTTATAAAGTTCTCTCTCTGCCATACCTACTGGGTGAACACAGACAATTCTTTAAAAATATCTAAATGAACATATTCTAAATGGACATACAGTTATTGTGCAAGTCCCTAAAAACCTGCTGAGAGAATTCTATCGCTCAGTGGAAAACTAGGTCTCTTTGCAAATCCTATATAATAAAGAGGGAATATGCTAATTGACCCTCATGCCATCGCAAAGAGGTCTGTGCCCACAGCCAATAAGGAGGGAATATGCTAATTAGCTGCCATGCCCTCAAAGATGACGGCACCCACAGCCACAAGATGGCAGCACCCAGTCCCCTTAGCCCCTCCAGGGCCTGCCTCCAGAGTTCCCCAGTCCCCTCAGCCCCCTAGCTACCCAGGCCTGGCCTGAGGCACAGGCAATCCTCAGATGCTGGCTGACCAGTTACCCAGGGCTGCCCAAGGCTCAGGTAACCAGCAGTGGCGGCAGCAGAGGTGTGATGGGGCATCAACTTCTCTTGATTGTCGGGTCACCTCCCACCTCTGAGGGGTCCCAGACTGTGAGAGAGGGCACGCTGGGCTGAGGGACTCCCCACTCCCTCCTCCCCTGCCTCCAATGGATGAATTTTCATGCATTGGGCCTCTAGTAAAAAGAAAAAACTCTGCGGTTGACAAATGCTAAGGGAAATGAAAAGGACTGGCTATAGTTAGCATGATTAGCTGTCATGTAGGGAACATAATCAAGGATATTATGCCTGGTTTTTGCTTGAGATAAGATAGTTGTGTGACCAGGTTCTCATTAATGTCATTATTTTCAAAAGAAAGAAACACTTTAAAAACCAAAGGAACTTTTATGGAAAATATGTCTACAGAGTTCAACTAAAGCTAGGTGTTGCTTCTTCAGTTATCTCAACCTCAAAAAATCAGTTAATTCCTGAAGGACACAATAATAAATATGTATTAAATTTACCTGCTTTGATTTAGCAGTCATGAGAGTTAAAAAAAATGCTTGTAAACTTTCAAAAATATCCAAGAATTTTCCACCTGCTAAAACTGCAAGATGCTAGATGATACTCAATACCAATGTGTGATATTCTATATATAATTAAATTGCTTTTCTACTTTGCATTCAATATATAATGGAAGATGTTTTCTTCAATTTGAGTTTTATTTATTTTTCAGTTACATAAAACACATTGTACTGGTCCTACTAGTCATTTTCTTAATTAGGGCTTTTCAGATTTATAGTTAAGAATATGATTCTCCTTACTGTTTATAAGGTCACTGCCTTCTGTAAACCAGAGTTTTTATGTTTTCTTTTCAAATACATTTTTACATACTCACACACACCTACACACACACTCTCATATATAAGTACATATACACATATATACACCATGTACATATTCCTCCACACTGTTTAGCAACTTGAGTTTTTTAATTAAGCTTATGTCCTGAAGATCTTCACATTGATAGAGATTGTCCTCATTTTCTTTTTTCTTTTCAAATCAAATGTATTTGTGTACAGTTTACACACAGTAAAATGCACCCACCTGAAGTGCACAGCGTGGTGAATCTTGACAATTAAGCACTACCACAATGAAAAGAGGATATTTTCATCAACTGCAAAAGTACCTATTTCCCTTTCTGTAGTTAACTCATACACTACCACTCATCTGATTGTTGTCAATATAGATTAGTTTTGTCTATCCTAGGACTTCATATAAATGGCATCAAGCAGAAGATCTATTTTATATCTCCATTATTCTATTCAACATCATTTTTCTCAAATTCATCCAAGTTATTTTCTACATCAGTAGTACATTCAAACTTACCAACAATCAACATTCCATTGTATGGATAAAGCCAATTTATCTATTCATATGTTGATGGACACAGGTGATTTCTAAATGTTGGGTAGTTTACCCTATCTAATAAAAGAGTAATATGCAAATTGATCATACCTCTGCTATACTAACAAGCCATGCCCACCAGCCATGCCCACCAGCCAAACTGAGAAAGTATGCAAATTAACCACAGAGAGAGCAGGAGGGAGGCTTAGGTTGCCCCTAGCACTGGAGGAAGCCAACGCCCAGGCCTCCACTTAAGGCAACAAAGTTTCAAGGGCTGTGCAGCAGAAGGCTTGGCTCCCCTCCAGGCTGCAAAGTTTCAATTGTAGAAGATAAATAAATCCCAGATACCAGGACCTCCGCTTGGGTCACCAGGGTTATGGCTGGCTTGCAAACCACCACAGGCCCCTCGCTTGGCACCCGAGGCCCCAAGGGAACCCCCACCCTGATCCAGGACACCCTTCAGGGAAAACCAGCTGCCACCCATCCGTGCACCAGGCCTCTATCCTATCTAATAAAAGAGTAATATGCAGATTGACCATCACTCCAACACACAAGATGATGGCCTCCGTGTGGTCAAAAGATCCTGCTCCCATGTGGACACAAGTTGGCCACCACAAAATGGCCAGGAAGGGAGGGCAGTTAGGGGTGAGCAGGCCTGCAGGGGAGGGCAGTTAGGGACAAACATGCTGGCAGGTGAGCAGTTAGGCATCAATCAGGCTGGCAGGGGAGTGGTTAGGGGGTGATCAGGCTGGCAGGCAGAAGCAGTTAGAGGCAATCAGGAAGACAGGCAGGTGAATAGTTGGGAGCCAGCAGTCCTGGATTGTGAGAGGGATGTCCGACTGACCGATTAGGCCCAATCCTACCTGAATCGGGCCTAAACCAGCTGTCAGACATCCTCAAGTGGTCCCAGTTTGGAGAGGGAGCAGGCTGGGCTGAAGGACACCTCCCCTCCCCAATCCCCCATGCAGGAATTTTGTGCACGGGGCCTTTAGTATGCTATGAAATTCATGTTCATGTACTTTGCATAAAAGTAAATTTTCACTGATCTTATGTAAAAACTTGGGACTAGATTTGCTGAGTTAGGTGGTAGGTGTATGTTTAACTTTTTCAGGAACCTCCAAACATTTCCAAAGAGGCTGTATTATTTTACATTCCCTCCAAGAGTAATGTTCCAATTGCTACAATTCCCTGCCAACACTTATTTTGGCTTTGCTCATTTGTACTTAATTTGCATTTCTTGTATGATTAACATTGTCAAATATAGTTTCCTTTCTTGGTTAGCAATTTTTATATCTCCTTTTAGAAAGTGTTCCTCAAATATTTTGACCATTTTAAAAATTGTTACCTCAGGTACATTTTGAAATCAGGTAAAATAAGTCCTTCAATCTCTTAGGTCTTTTAAGAAATCCATTTTGCTAATGTAAGTTTTCCACATCAAATTATGAATCAGTTTCTTAATTTCTACTAAAGGGAAAGTCTGCTGGGATTCTGATTGATTTAAAGATCAGTTTGAGTAGTATTGACTATATTTTTTCCCTACAGTTTTTAACTCCAAAGGGTGTCTCCTGACTAATTTCTATATTCAACATAGCAGCATTTTCTTGACTGGTTGGCATTGCTAAAACTCTTGGGCAACAGATCTGCTGGTGGCAGATTGAAAGAATATCATCCTTACAGCTGTTTATTACCCAGTTTGTTAGAGAAGCTATTTTCTCATCTTACCTTTTTACCCCTTTCTACATTTGAAACTAAGGTAGTACTCTGTTCCCATCCTTTTAATCCCACATTTTAAACAAAAACATATCTTCAAAGATCAATATGATCAGCAACTCCTAAATGTCAGGCCAGCTGGTTGCTTCTCACTCTTCTGTTAATTTGTGGATGATGATGTGCAATGATTCTGGTTCTAAATAACCCAGGATTCTCCTTCACACAACACACACACACTTAGGCAGAGACCTGAGTACCTGACCTCAGTACCCAGTCCTCCTCCTCAAATACTCAGATTGAGTCTAGTCATTACTATGTTTTAAAAGTGCCAGACGTGGTTCTAATTCAATGTCTGAATGAAAGGCTTTGCTAACTGCAGAGCTCAGTGGATGTGAAGTCTTGTGTTGGCCCATATCTCTGCTATGAGCCCAGCAATATTTCTAGCCAACCACAAACACACACATTTCTTATTTCCCATAAATCCTATGCTGATATATAAAACACATCTACTAGAGTAGCGATAACAATAATTATAAAGTTTAATCAACCTTTATAGCATGTATTTTGTTTAAGGTTCTCCAAGCACTAATGACGGTAAGGCATGGTTAAGGTATATACACACATATATTCGTGACACTGTTTATCCTCATTTATATTTGAAGTAGGCAAATAACATGACAAGAGTAAGATGAGAATGAACACAACTGCCATTCCATATTGGAGAAAGTGAAAAAGGTATTTATGATAGTTCTATGATTACTTATTCTTCACAGATAAATATCAAGAAAAGGGTATTTTTATGTCTAGTCCCTGACAAAATTTGTTGCCTCTGTAACTTTCAAATACTACATACTGCATAGTTGATCCAGCATAATTTTTTTCAAGACTGTTCATTTCAAGTATCTTTATCTTCACTTTCATACCAGTGCAGTGTTTTAAACATCTGTACCAGTATCTTTGCCTAAAATATATTTCTATATTTGAATTTCAGATACACATGAGAGATTTTCAGTTTGCAAAAGCCTTTGCTCAGAAGTCACTTCAGGTGATAAAAGTTTTAAGAAAGAAACCACAGGTACCAGAAATAATGTAAAATTTCAAAAAAAAATGTCATTTGGATTGATGACCTCTGTCCTTTATCTAAGGCAATGCCTTTAAAAAGATAAGGTTTAACTTCCAGAATCCGTTTTTAAAATAGTTTAACATTTTATACTTCTGATCTAAGGGTATAGGGACATTTAAATTACATCTAACAACAGAAAACCAGGACAATTCTTTGTAATTCTTTAAAAGAATAAAAATCGCCCTCAACTGTGCTATAATTACACATAAATTGCAAAGATTTTAAAAATATATAACTCTCCATGCCCCATAGAAACCACTGACTTAGATCCCTTGCTGATTATAAGATGCTTTAAGGAAAAAAGAAAATGTGGAGGAATTGAAATCTTCAGGTCTAGTATCAGATGAGAGTTAGACCCATTACACCCATCAGCCAGAGTCCTCCAGGAATCCACCTGTGGCACACAGTAGGCTTCATTACTTGTTGCAATAAAGGGACTATGTTGCCAGGGAAGGCATGGTGGAACACTGGAAGTAGAATTTTGGCTTGGGGAAGGCAGATAGGGGCAGGAATGGGGAGGTTTAAAGAAGTGCTTTGCCCTAAGTATTGATCCCTGAAATCTGTGAATATCAGCTTAGGTTAATAAAAAGGGTCTTTGGTCTTCGCAGGGTCATCTGGTTAAAGGATTTAATAGAAGATTATTCAGGATTACCCATGTGGGGTTTTACTACAACCATAAATATCTTAGGAAGAAAGAGGCAAGGGTGATATTTGACTCAGACCTAAGCGGAGAAGGCAGAATAAATATGAAGGCAGAGATTGGAGTGATGTTCCTTTAAGACAGCCAGCAACCACCAGAATCTGAAAGAGACCGGGAAGGGTGTTTCTTTGGAGCCTTCAGAAGGAACTTGGCCTGCCAACACCTTGATTGCAGACCCTTTCCCTGAGAACTGCGAAAGAATACATTTCTACTTTTTACATGCCCAGTTTGTGGGGCTCTGTTACCATAGCAACAGCAAATGCATACAGATGGATTGATCATTTCATCTAGGAGGCAGGAAGAATGAAACACAACTGAAGCTTCAGCTATAAGAAGCAGCCGCTACAACTATTAGCTGGGAGAGGAAGGGTTTGGGCCTTCTGTACTTTGCATAGTGTTCATGCTTTGTCTGTGCTTAGACAAGATTCTGGTGGGCTCTGGTCTTTGTCCCATCACGGTCTCAGAGGGACCTTGTCAGATGAGTGACCTTGTATTCTGAGAAAAATATTAATGATCAACGGGAGAGTTCCAAAGCCTAGCTGTTGGTGCAGGCCAGTTTCCAACTGACAGCTGTCGAGACCATGCTCTCCTTTCTCATTGCTAATTTGATGAGTGACGCTGGTCATGCTTTCCAGCCTCTCTGGACAACTGTAATTCATTTCAATCTTTTATTCACTAAATATTTACCAAAAACATTCTCGCCTTCATTGAAGTTGCCAAGAGGGAAACAAGTGAAATATATTACATGTCAATCGAAGATGAGAGTTGGGGAGAAGAGTGAAATGGGAAATATAGGAGAAGAAATAATAGAATTTCACCGTCATAACCCCTAGTAAAATAATTCATTTACAGATGCAAAACCCCGTAGGTGAAGGCGGGTGGGGAGCCGGATATATGTGCGCGGTGTCAAAATGTCATTACTTCCTGATCAGGAGGGACAAACTCAGTTTTACCACGCGTGGATCTGGCCGCCGCCGCCTTAATCCAGGGATCGCAAGCAGCACAGCTAACAGGGGGAAAGCCATGATGTGCCTGTCGATGCGACAAAATATGATGCATGAAATGTCAACTCTGAGATGTTCTTGCCCAAATGATTTAGCCTGAAACCAAGTAAGCCATGAGTCATAGCTCCCCGTGTACAGGAAATTCAGGGAAACATTGGAAATGCCACCACACACTCAAAAAACAACCAGACAACTCCAAGAGGTGGATCATTTTATAAGACAACGAGTCTGATCACTTCAGTAATTCAATGGCATTTATAAAAAGATACGGGCTGCG
This sequence comes from Lasiurus borealis, assembly GCA_004026805.1. NCBI lineage: Eukaryota > Metazoa > Chordata > Mammalia > Chiroptera > Vespertilionidae > Lasiurus > Lasiurus borealis. The sequence continues at coordinate 21,371 of PVJN01007846.1, read as the reverse complement.
TTCGATGACAAGGGACTTGAGACATTAAAAACACAAAGGGTCCCTTTGACAGTAGGTGTGTGGTATAGATGACTAGTTTTCATGTTTTAATGTGTATTAGAATCACCGTGGAGATTTATGAAAATACGTGAAGTTTCAGGCTGTAACAGTAGATATTCTGGCTTTGTAACAACAATGGAGTTGATGCTGAAAGAGTGGGCCTCTGGTGTCAACTCTGGAAGACACTGGAGAAGTAGTTAAACTTATCAGAGAAAAACGGTCAGTTCCATGCGAGGGGCATGGTGGGCTTCTGGTGCTCAGAGCAGAGAACAGGCACCCAGAGCAGAAGACCGCTGTCCCCTGAGCTCTGCGTCCAGACCTGGCTCCCATGTCGAGTCCTTTCAAAACCCATTAAAGGCTGGGCCACTCTGAGACCAGTGACATTGGAAAGGCCAGCTGGGCATTGGTATTAGAAAGAATGTACTTGAGTGATCCTCTGGGAGCTCCTTTCCATGGCCCGCGTGGTTCAGGGTTCCCGGTTCAGTGTTCAGGTTCTGAAGGAGGCCGCACGCAAACGAAATGAGAGACTAGAAAACATTAATTTGGTGATATTGGGGGGCCAGGCGGGAGCCTTCCTCTAGTGGGAAGGACTGCCACTTGCTCTGGCCTTTTTCTCCCTTTTATTAAAGCTTTGGGACACACCCCTAGCCTTTAGGCAGGAAATAACAAAACAGAAATTAACATGAAACAAACAGAAGTTGCTTCAGCCAACAATGTTTCAAATAAATAGTGAGTGATTAGCTCTGACCTTTCAGAGCAGTTAAGGTTAACCAGCCTTCTGGCCTCCTATTTACATCCATTTAGTAAGAACAATGTTTGGTTTCCGACATGATCCTTGTATGTGGTTGAGGATGAGAGCTAGCTAAAATATGTTTAAGTACAGGGCTATGTTGTATGTATTCAAATGATAAAGAAGTTTAATGAGGATTCATAGTGACACTGGTTATACAGTCTTACATTTTTCAGTGAACATCCCATTTGATTTTTAAAGGGCAACCAAGGAGGATTTTTTACATTAGCTATTATTAGGCAAGTGAAGAAAGAACAGAAAAGGGTTAAAAGATATTATTTTGCAATTCTGCTGATACAGAACTAACTAGTACTAACAGCATCTCTTATTGTTACCAAAGAAGATGATATAGGCTCCTAGCCCCTGCAGAGCACTGTCCCGTGTGCTTACTAGTGGGGCCACTATAAACTCTGAAGCACTCTACTGTCCTTTCTCAGGATTCCTTGTTTTAGAGCAGTGGTTCTCAACCTTCCTAAGGCTGCGACCCTTGCATACAGTTCCTCATGTTGTGGTGACCCCCAACCATGAAATTATTTTCATTGCTACTTTATAATTGTAATGTTGCTACTGTTATGAATTGTGATGTAAATATCTGTGTTTTCCGAGGGTCTTAGGCGACCCCTGTGAAAGGGTCGTTCGACCCCTAAAGGGGTTGCAAACCCACAGGTTGAGAACCACTGTTTTAGAGGACTAGCATATCCAGAAAAAAAAAACTCGGTAACAAGTGATTGACACTAACAACTGGAGCATGGTGAGTTGTGAAGTGATTTAAAACGAAGGAAGTGATGAGGAAAATCTAAGCAAGGGTGGCAATCTAGGCCTGTTGTACGATGGAAAAGGGGGCCATTGGGTAAGTAGGGTTCTAGAAATAAAAGAAAAATTAGAATCTACTGACAAGGATGGGGAAAACCAAAGCCTGCATCTTGCAATGACTGCACTGCTCTCCACACCAGAACAATATATAGTCCCGTTTTCCATAAAAGTCTAATGGGAGAGACACCACATGCATTTCGCCATAAACTGCAGCCTATAGAATCTCTAGAAAACTGCTGGCCCCATTGCTTTGATTATCACTCCTGGGCCTCTGTCTGTGGACAGAGAGAGTCCTGGATGTAGAGTCAGACTCTCTGCATTCAGACTTGGGCATTACGACCGACTCTCCAGTGGCCCTGAACTTCATTTTCACCTTTTGAAAAAATTTCCAGGTGAAATTAATAAAGTTTCTGTAATGATTTTCTATGGGAATTAAATAAAAGCCTGATTAAAGGAGTTTTAATAAGCTATAAAATCTTAGTTGTGATTATTATGGCTGTCCACTGGGATATTTCACCAGCTCCTGAAATTCCAGCTTTCTCCTGGCCTGGAGCATTTTCTGTCTCCTGGAGTCCTTTCTCTCTAAGGCAAATGGAGAGATAATGGTGCAGTCTCTGTGTTCAATAAATATTTACAGAATGCACAAGGCATGAAGGATTGAATATGTGAAACAAAGAAGAAAGAAAGAAGGGAGGAAGGGAAGGAGGAGAGAAGAAAGGAAGGAGTTAGAGAGGGGGGAGAGGGAAGAAAGGAAGAATGATATTTTAAAACATTTTAAATCTTTTATTTGAGCAAAGAATCATCCATCAACAGTTATTGAAGTCTTTTCTTTGCTGTACACACACTGGCTTGGTACTATAATTTGAAAGAAGACATGAAACAAGCTAATACAAAATAACCACAGACAGCAGTCAGTGAAACCCAGGTTTTACAGCAGAAGAAACTTAGTGCTTGAGTCAGGATCATTTTAATATCTTCAACAAACATAGTAGAATTAAAGTATACCGTTGTGGGATGGTGATCTCAGGGCCCTGACTCCTCAGCATTTCCAAAATAAATCATTAGGAAGGTAAACATCCACTCTCCCTTAGGATTATATGCAGCCATCCATTTCAAAAGCCACACCATAAGTAGTCGGAGATTACACACTGTGAGTTTTCAGAAACCTGGTAAAAATATCCTTAAAAACTCAGGACAAACCAAATTAAATCCATAAAGCACCCAATTCTGTCAGAAGGGAAGCACATAGATTATTGCTTTTATGAAGAAAATATTCAAGCAAGTCTCCAGGGTAAAAATGCACAATTAAACAATTCAGCAAGTCTGGCAGCACAACCCACCGAGGTACAATCCTATCACCCTCTGCTTTCATCTGGCATGGAGCTTTTTCCCTCTCCTGGAGGCCCTCCTCTGTAAAGCTAACTCTCCCATGACCTGTGCCGTTAGATATCTTGCAGGCACACTGCTTCTAACATGCTCCTGTTTGATCTCCAATAACTAGACCGTTTGGGTGAAGTGCAAAGATGAACCACATTACATTCAACTCAATTCTAGAGGCGATAATAGGAGAGCGCAATGGGGTTGTGGGATAGTTAACATGATGGATGGATTCAAAAACCTGGCTTCGGTCTCACAATGTTAGAAAGAACATGGGATATGGGATCAGAAACCCTCAATGTAGGTGCTCAGGACTTCTGCTGATTTTACTCTGAGCCTCTGAAACAATAAGCATTTATCATCTCGAGCAATGTATGTGGGTTCTGAGTCTGGGAACAGATTGGCTGGTAGTTCCAGCTCAGAGACTCTCCTGAGGTTACAGTCAAGTATCAGCCAAAGCTGGAGTCAAAGTCATCCAAAAACTGGAGTGGGGCTGGAGGATGTGTTTCTCAGCTCACTCCTTCACGTCTGATCTAGTTACCGCTGGCTGTCTGCTGGGACCTCAGCTCTTCCTCAAGTGGAGAGAATGTTGGTTGTGTGGCTGTTTTTACTACATGGCAGCTGGCTTCCCCAGAGCAAGTGAGTCACCAGACAGTACTGTGAAAGCCACCATGACTTTTCTGACCCCGGTCTCAGAAGGCATGCGTCACCATTCCGCGATATCCTGTGAGTGACACAGGTCAGCCCTATGTACTCTGTGTGTAAGGGAACAACAAGAATAAGCATACTTGCCAAGACTGGTTTGGCTCAGTGGATAGAGCGTCGGCTTGTGGACTGAAAGGTCCCAAGTTAAAATCTGTGTCCGGGGCATGTACCTTGTTTGTGGGCACATCTCCACTCTGGGGCGTGCAGGAGGCAGCTGATCGATGTCTCTCTCATCTCTGTTTCTGACTTTCTATCTCTCTCCCTTCCTCTCTCTGTAAAAAATCAATAAAATATATATTTTTTTAAAAAGATGCAACTTGTCTTAAAAAAAAAAAAAAAGAGTAAGCATACCAAAAGAGGATGGTCATATGGCAGTCTTCTACTGACTAATTACACAATTGTTTATTATAATCGTTACCTCTTCTGAGAAACTGTCCATGGAATATGGCACTATTACCCCCTACTCATATTATGGAGCTCCTATGATACTAAATAAGAAAAGGTATAAGCGATGGATCTTAAATTAATATGAGGAAAGTTAACTTATATTACTTTGTTTATTATGGGTTTTACATGTGATTCTTTTTATCAATATTTATGTATCCTCTCCATTTCTTGAAAACAGAGAATCATCCCTGGTGCATTGGGAATCTTGATGAGTCTGCCCTGATTCAGCTGGAATCCTTCCTACCCATCACTGTGTTTAAAACCATCCAGTGAATTTTATCATGCATATCTATAGACTGCATTTCCTTTAATAACATATTCCTATTTAACTTCGCTGTCCTTATCTGTGCCATATGTCTTAAAGTTTCTTATTCCTTCCCAGTTTTTCTATTTGATATATTTTATTCATCTGTTCATAATTCAGTATTCCTTTCATTCTTTGGTTCAGCTCTCATATCTGAATGGGGCATTTTACATAGAAGACTCAAAATACAAAAGGAAAGATAGGCTCACCCATTCACTATCGTGGTTCAAAAGTTGCCAGACACTTGATGGAATTTAGCGGCATTACTTCTAGCTTCCATAGAGACTTGGATTCTTTATCTGTTTTTCTCTTGGTTATTTCTGTAAAAAGGCTGGAGAAAAGATATTAGAATTATGTTGATGAACTAGTAAAGGTTATTTCTAAGAGAGAAGAAAATATTTCAGGAGCCTGTAAGACCATTTATTTCATGAAGAATACTTTGATCAATAAGTAGTAATGCAGATCCTAAATCAACCTTGCAGATACTTTGAGAAAAATCCATTATTAAGTCTTTACAATATTTGTTTAGCTAAAAATATTGGCATTCCTATTATAATAATTTTGGTGCTAAGTATCCAAACACATTTTCACAGAATGCCATTCATATTCACCTACTCCTTGGTTTCAAACATTACTGGTGAAATCAATAGATTGGTGAAATCTTTTAGGAGCTATTTGGCAGTATGTATCAAAATTACAACTATATTTAGCTCATTACTTAGCGATTATACTTTATAGTTTCCCAGATATGTATAAATAAAAATGTTGTGTTATTTGTTGAAGTAGCAAATGGTTGGGTGAAATACATAATCATTAATAAATAAGTTATAGCCCAAATAGTTAATGGCATACCCCAGAGAACTAAATATACTAATATTAAAAGATCTCCAAGACACAACATTAAATTAACAAAGCAAGTCCTTTGAGAATATGTATAATATGGTCATATTTATGCTGTAAATATCTGTATACATACACATACTGGAAAATTAAAAGTAATTGACAGTGATAAGAGTGGGATGAATGAGGACAGATAATTCAGTGTTTTTATGTCTTGCTTTAATCACTTCTCTATATTTTGAATCATGCACAATAAGAGAGCATACCTATATTATTAAAACATATAAGTGTTTTACCATTCTTGAATATGACTAGGAAAGAAAAATAAATACTAAAAATATTTTAAATCTTCCTATCAAATTTTATATGCATTTTGGGTTTATTTTAGTTCCTAAATATGCAACACAGACTGCATAACTCTAGTTGTATGTAGAATCTTATTGCAAATGTCTCAGGCATGGTCATATTTGTTTCAATAAATATTTTTTAAATGGCCATCCAAATAAATGAAAGAATGAGTGGATGAAACTCAAATATCAGTAATTCCAAGTGTCTACCAGCTTATAAGTCCACATCTTTGCAATGTTTATCCACAATCTCAAATTGCAAAATGTCTTGGAATCACTAAGAGATTGAATATTTGACCACCTGAATGGCCCCAGGCTCCTTTGCTTTGTACATCTTTGAGAAACTCTCATTGAGTCTCATTGAGTTTGTCCCAGCTCTCCTATTTGTGGGTCCCTGGTAGACCACAAGGGAGCAAAGGGCATTGCCCATGTTAATTCACAATGACTGGTTATGCCTACCCCGGCTCTGCTGACCACCCACAGCCTGCTTGTTACTCCACAGTTGCCAGGACACCTCCTAGACTGACCTTTAGATGCAGACTGACCATCCTCTGCCACCTTCCTCTGGATTTCCGTTATCTACTGACTTGGAGATTTATCCTGACCTTCTGAAGTTCGTGAAGATGTAAGGCATCTGTTTACGCAGCTGCCACTGCATGAAGTTTTTCTCTGCCTACCTCTGGATAATAGAACTTTCCAGACACTCAGGAAATTCATTCCCTTCTTCTTTATATAAAATAACCTGAGCTTCCTCTGAGTTTTCCAACTAGAGGCTTCCTTAACTTAGCATGATATCTTCGAGGTCCTCCCAAATTCCAGAAACCCATGATGCTGTTGTGACTATAGTTGAACCAGTACTTGAGGGATCACACAAAACCAAGATGAATTTTGCAGATTTCAATAAATTTCAGGTGTATATGATTATGGACTCTTATAATCTCAGATTTGCTGTTTTTAAATGGTTTGTAGCATTGTCAGAGGATGATGATGGTAGTAGCGAGAGTTCCTAATATCTGCTGAGCCTAACACAGGCCCGTTGCTGTGCTCTCACTTTATAAACACTATACAGTGGTACCTCAAGATACAAGTGCCCTATCATACGAGATTTTTGAAATACGAGCCGTCGAGGGAGCTATTTTTGCTTTTGCTTTGAAATACGAGCAACATTTGAGATACGAGTAATCGCGCAGATTGGCCTGCTGCACACGACCCACCAGTTTACCACGACTCGAGCGTCTCATAGTTTCCCATGCCTCAAGGGTACAGAACGAATTAAACTGGTATCTCGAGGTACCACTGTATAATTAACCAGAACAAGCTATCAGGCAGGTGTTGTCAATGTTGGGATACTTGATGAAATTAAGCAACTTGGTAAAGTGGTATGAACCTGCCCTCTCTATCACTCCCCTGTACATCTTAGGAAGGCTTTCAGAAGCTAAAATGGAAGAACATAAATGACAATTGATTCTGCACTTTGAAGTTCAAAAGGACAAGGCCATCTGTACTAATTAAAGGGTAATATGCTAATTAGACCAGACATCTTCCAGACAAAGCCACAGCAGCCACTGCTGCAAGGGCCAGGCCGAGGCGACCAGCAGAGGCAGCAGCAGCGTGATGAGGGCGGTGCCTTTCCCTGATCCGCCTGGTCGCCTCCTACAGAGGGAGGCCAGAGGTAGCAGCAGCGAGAGTGTGCTGGGGACAGTGCCTTCCCCTAATCGGCCAGACACGTCCTGCAGAGGGCCTAAGCCGTCAGTAGGACATCCCCTGAGGATTTCCGGAGTGTGAGACGGGACCCCCACCCAGTGCATGAATTTTTGTGCACTGGGCCTCTAGTCAAATCACAAAAGCTGGCATAAAATGGCTTATTTGTGCCATGCCAGCATGGGTGAACCAATCCTTCTTTGAATAGAACGAGGCTGTGATATTTGTTTTCCCGGGAAAATAAACATGTACAACAAAAAGTGGGACAAACCAGAAAACTCATGTTAAAAAGCTTCCCCGAGGCTGGAGCAGGTAGACAGTGACTCTCCGTGCCTGTGTGAAAATAATAAGAAGGGAAATGAATGTGCCCCTAGCTGTTGAAAGAGTTGCAACCTTGGAAGTCTGCCAGATGCCAGCAGTATGCCTTCTTCCAGCGGGCCCTGGCGAGGGTTTAATTATGTGTCTGTGAAACATCATTAATGCTGACCATGGGAACTTGCTAACTGAGAGAGGCCTGGGCAGTTCACTTCCTCCGCAGATTTGAAATGTGTGTGTGTGTTTTCGCCTCATTTTCTTCTTTATCAGGTTCGGACTGTAATGAAACTTTCCCAGGCACTCAGTTCTGAGTAACTCTTTGAACTTACAACACCGGAGAGAAACGGCACTGACTGAACTTTCACAATGGCGAACCCTGGCACCAATTAATCAGTTCTCTTAGAAAGAAAATTGGAACGGGTAGAGCGGGGTACTGGCTTACAGGCGCCGAAGTTGGAATCATTTTTCTGAAATAATCTCCTTCTGCAGTTAGAAACCAGTAAAGATTTCTTTTTCTCTACCAAAAAATGTGAAAGTAATAATACTTATTTATCTAGATAATGGGGATGTTGAAAGGTTTATTTAGTTGTTTTTTTGTAAAGTGTTTGGGAAATGAAAACAGCTATATTAGTGCTAACTACGATTATTAGCCAACCTAGCACTTTTATGTGAATATTCTGTTCTGGTTTTTTCCCTTTGAGTCTATTTCAGGGCAGATTAACACCTCCACACAGAGCTTTTGGGAAGGCTTCTATGCCTAGTCTGTTGAGAATCCAAATTCCCTGATAAAAATTAAACCACAGATATAATCCACATACATTTAAAAGCATCCTTAAGATTCTTCATAATTCAGAACAGAGGTCTCATTCATCAGAAAAGCATCAGTGCAAAATTAATGGAAAAGTCTAAGAGAAAAATGACAATGTTGTGAACTTAGTAAAAAGGATCAGACATTCTTCCACTAGCCATGCCACCAACCAAAGGAGTCAGGTCCCTCCTAGAAAGGATGAAAAAGAAAAAGAAACTAAAAAAACAAAACAAAAAAAAAACTAAAGTTATTTGAGCATGAAATTCTCTGCCCAGAAGTCCTCACTCTACAATTTCAGAGAGACACCAGAATGATACCACTTTTTCTGACTCGTAGTTATTTTAAAATTTGAGTGAGTTGAAAAGGGACTGGAATACACTTTTAAGGTGTGGTGAAGTATCATTGATGAGAATTTCCTTTAGTTGGGAATCTTTTGTATCTGCTATGCAACCTGTCCCACAAATACCACCCTTTCACCTTTTAAATCAGTGGTTCTCAACCTTCCTAATACCACGATCCTTTAATACAGTTCCTCATGTTGTGGTGACCCCCAACCATAAAATTATTTTCGTTGCTACTTCGTAACTGTCATTTTGCTACTGTTATGAGTCGTAATGCAAATATCTGATATGCTGGATGTATTTTCATTGTTACAAATCGAACATAATTAAAGCATAGTGCTTAATCACAAAAACAATATGTAATTATATATTGTGAAATATTTATTTCTAATTACAAATAAATGAAATTTTGTCTTTAATCGCGGTGTAGCATGGGTAACAGTCTTAATATAACAACAGTAAACTACATTGCTACATTTTCCAATGGTTTTAGGCGACCCCGGTGAAAGGCTCATTTGACCCCCAAAGGGGTCACAACCCACAGGTTGAGAACCACTGTTTTAATGATTTAATGGGAGAAATGGAAGACCATGGAAGAGAGTCCCACCTGGCCTACTCAACTTTCACTGTTGTAAGTTAGAAAGTCTGAGGGAAAACCACCGGTGTTTCCATTGTGATCGACAGAAGCTACCACACAATCACCTCAGACAGTATGCAGACATGTTAGGGCTCCTCTGGGGGCATTTTGACATTTCCATCTAATATGTCAGGTCAGCTCAGGACATCAAAAGGCAACAGAGAAAACTCCTAGTAGCTGGCTAACATTACCTCCAATTAGCAAAGGGCAAATGTGGACCACAAAGTCTGAGAGGAAGGAGGTATTCACAAATTTAAAAACAAAATTAAAAATATCTATGGTAATTTTGAAAGAATTTTGAGTTGGGGCACGTGGGTAGATGTGTGTGTGCGCTGGTGCATGAGTGTGAGGTTGAGCAAGGTTTCTCACAAGACCATGAGTGTTGTTGTTTTTTTGTGTTGTTTTTTAACATATATTTTTATTGACTTCAGAGAAGAAGGGAGAGAAAAGGGAGAGGAAGAGAGAGTTAGAAACATTAATGATGAGAGGGAATCATTGACTGGCTGCCTCCTACACATTGGACTGAGCCCATAACCCAGGCATATGCCCTTGATCGGAATCGAACCTGGGACCATTCCATCCACAGGCTAACGCTCTATCCACTGAGCCAGACCAGAGAGGGCATAAGTGTCATTTTTGAAGAAAATATCATCCCATTATCATCTGTAGTAAAAGTATCTGTGTTGCCGAAATTGGTTTATGTCAGTGGATAGAGCATCGGCCTGCAGACTGAAAGGTCCCAGGATTGATTCCGATCAAGGGCATGTACCTTGGTTTCGGTCACATCCCCAGTAGGGGGCGTGTAAGAGGCAGCTGATGGATGTCTCTCTCTCATAGATGTTTCTAACTCTCTATCCCTCTCCCTTGCTCTCTCTAAAAAAAAAAAGTGTGTTTATGGCAGTAGTTTTATTTTCTGCAACTAAATTCACTTGGGTCATTTTATTATAGAGAAGTAATGAGCATTTAAGTTGGCATAAAATTTCCAGAGGGGCTTAATTAGAAACAGCTACAGTGGCAAAGGACGGCTGAAGCCAATGAGATTGAACCTGGCCGCCTTCCAATCACACTCTGGATTGCTTGCTATAAAAAGATAAAATATTGTGGAAGATGAAATTATTCCCACTCTAGAGTCTTTCTGCAGTTTTATACGGTACCCAACAAAAATGGCCACTTTCTCGATGAACTACCAAGAACAAAGAAAACATTAAACTTGTGGCAACCCCAAACCCCAGTTCTCAACACTCAGAAGGTATTAGTCTTCTCTAGAAAAAAGGAGGCTGTAACTGACTCCCTGTTAGTTATATAATGTTAAGAAAAAGTACCTCCACCCGGGAAATGGGCAAAAGAATGGCTGCGTGCCTCTTAATACCACACTGAAATAAACTTGAACAGCACACCCAAGAGACCATTTAGGTCTCTTAAGGATTTGGTTGTGTGATTTGGTATTTACTATTGATTAGGTTCTAGAGCAGCGGTTCTCAACCTGTGGGTCCCAACCCCTTTGGGGGTCCAGCGACTCTTTCACAGGGGTCGCCTAAGACTATTGGAAAACAACTATTTCCCATGGTCTTAGGAACCAACACACCGCTCCTCGGTGTAGCAAAATGTAGCAATGTAGTCTACTGTTGTCATATGAAAACTGTTACCCATGCTACACCACGATTCAAGACAACATTTCATTTATTTGTCATTAGAAAGAAATATTTCACAATATATAATTACATATTGTTTTTTGTGATTAATCACTAGTCTTTAATTATGTTCAATTTGTAACAACGAAAATACATCCCGCCTATCAGATATTTGCATTACAGTTCATAACAGTAGCAAAATTACAGTGAGGAAGTAGCCACGGAAATAATTTTATGGTTGGGGGTCACCACCACATGAGGAGCTGTCTCAAAGGGTCGCGGCATTAGGAAGGTTGAGAACCACTGTTGTAGAGTCTGAAATTCCATACTAACATAGATTTTTGTCTGTAGAAATACAAAAATTTGTTTGGGGACAAAAGATAATCCCAAATGTTATACAGATGCTCCTGGATTTAGGATGGGGTGACAGTGTCCCCCAAAAAAGCATTGCAAGTTGAAAATATTGTAGGTCAAACATGCATTTAAAACACTCGACCTACCAAACCTCAGCGCTTCGCCTCGCCTACCTTTAACATGCTCAGCACTCTTACATCAGCTTAAACTTGGGCAATTATCCCACTGCTCTGCCAGCATCACAAGAGTATTACACTGCACGTCACTAGCCCGGAAACATCAATATTCAAAATTCAAATTACATTTTTTGCTAAATATGTATCACTTTTGCACCACTGTGAAGCTGAACAATCCTAAGTCAGAGCACCATGGGGCAGGAACCGGCTGCAGCTTTGCTCCCCTGTAGGACATGAACCAGCTCTGCCTTTAAGATAGCCAACATTTTCAGTGTGTTTATTTTCTGATGGGCTTTTATATATATATACCCACTGATTCTCGAAGGTGCTTGGAATCACATTTCTCATTCTGCTTGTCCCCTCATTCATAAGTTTAAATGCAGGTTGGCATCTACTTACTTCTTTTGATCTGAGACTCGTGTTTGTAATTTGTGGGATGTTTACACATTGACAGTTTTGACAGGCGTCCCACTGACATTTCCAGGTGGACTCCGAGTCCGGGGCCCAATAAAGTTCATTTTCTGAGAAGCGGGCTGCTCACACCCATATGGTTGCAGGAGTGAATCCCATGTAACCCCTGGACTCCCATATGGCTGATTCTCTGTTTTTCTCATTGTCGTTGCTCTCTCCTCCACCACCTACTTTTGTGTGGCTTTCATTTGGGGATCCTGGTCAGGTCTCTCAGTCTGTCCATAGCTAATTAGTGTGGTGGTCATTTTCATTTCTTTATCTATTTGTCTGTCTGTGAACTGAAAGGAAATAAGTTTAAAAATATCTCTTGTGCCAAGACCAGTTTGGCTCAGTTGATAGAGCGTTGGCTTGTGGACTGAAAGGTCCCAGGTTCGATTCCGGTCGGAGGCATGTACCTTGCTTGTGGGTACATCTCCACTGTGGGGCATGCAGGAGGCAGCTGATCAATGTCTCCCTCTTATCAATGTTTCTGACTTTCTATCTCTCTCCCTTCCTCTCCGTAAAATATCAATAAAATATATTTTAAAAAAATATATCTCTTGCGCGCTGTGAGGCTCAGTGGTTGAGGGTTGACCTGTGAACCAGGAGGTCATGGTTTGGTGCCCAGTCAGGGCTCATGCCCAAGTTGCAGACTCAATCCCCAATCGGGGGCCGGCAAGAGGCAGCTGTTCAATAATTCTCTCTCACCGTTGCTGTTTCTTCTTCTCCTCCTTCTTCCTCTCTGAAATCCATAAAAATATACTTTAAAATAAGTAAGTAAATAAAAACAGAGCCCTAGCTGGTTTGACTCAGTGGATAGAGTGCCGGCCTGCAGACTAAAGGGTCCTGAGTTTGATTCCGGTCAAGGGCACATGCCTGGGTTGCAAACATGATCCCCAGTGTGGGGCATGCAGGAGGCAGCCGATCAATGATTCTCTCTCATCACTGGTGTTCATATCTACCCCTGCGTCTCCCTTCTTCTTTGAAATCAATAAAAATATATTTTTAAAAAATTTAACATAAAAATGGATCATACCCACTGGAAAGCAGAACCGCCCTTTGAGAGCCAGCCTGGTGGTGTGGTTTCCATGCCTGTCTCTTGCCTCTTACTGGTGGGCAGTGGGAGCTGCAAACCCTTCCTGAGCCTGAGTGTCAGCAACTGATAAAACTCAAGCCGAGACCGGTTTGGCTCAGTGGATAGAGCATCGGCCTTTGGACTGAAAGGTCCCAGGTTTGATTCCAGTCAAGGGCATGTACCTTGGTTGTGGGCACATCTCCAGTAGGGGGAATGCAGGAGGCAGCTGATCGATGTCTCTCTCTCATCGATGTTTCTGACTTTCTATCCCTCTCCCTTCCTCTCTGTAAAAAAACCAATAAAATATATTTAAAAAAAAAACAACAAAGAAACTCCAAACCTCGCCTCTAATAAATGGGAATGTTTTCTAACCTCTGAAGAGTATTAGTTAAGTCAAATAATAAGTTCTCTCAGAATCAAGGTCTGTTCTGATTAAATGCTTGCACGAATCGAATACTCCCAGAATCCCCAGAAAATAAGAAACCTGAAGTTTATAGTACTACTTTTAATGTGCCAGACAATACGGAAAAAAAAAAAAAGTCTTCTTACAGAAAATAAAAGTTCACAGCATTTTTCATAAGAATTTAAGTTCTGCTAATCAAGATGAAATTTTGGACTGGTTTGTACTATTGGTTCAAAAATTGGTATATGTGTTAACCCATATGAGTAGGGTCTATAACACAAGCATACGTTTTATGAAATTTTTATAAGACTTTAAAAGACAGGATTTATTTTTCCATGGAAAGATTATAAATATAAATGTCTCAAAGTTCTCATATTTATTTAGTGCTCAGATAAGTTCATAGTATTTATATGGCATTTTAAAAATTAAGAAAATATAAAATAATGTGTTAATTAAATTACAGTCTTGACAAATATTTTTACATTAACAGTACTTATGTTCTAAAGCATATCTGATTAAATGTCATTCCCAGGATCATTAGTTAATTTAAAACCTTAATACTATGTTAAATTGAATTAAGTAATAGATAAACGTTGGATACCTAGATAATGTGTAAGATAAAAACTGGAACATTATCACTGTTACAACTGTGTATATTTATTTATTAATCCATTACTGCCAAAGAGTATATAAATGCAAACTAGAATTTTCTTTTCTATGTTAAAATGACAAATGATCTTACAGTATTTAGTAACCTCTAAGGATAGTAAATATTAGCCTTTATTCTCTGTTTAATCCACATAAATAGCAGATTCTCTATCTCTCTAGGATAATATTCCATGCTATGAGCAAACTCTTATATTTATAATCTTTAAAGAAGTTCTTTACTCCTGAAAAGCTAAGTTTTTTTCTAATTGTTTCATATTCTATGGTTATTTAAAATATTGCACTTTGATGAGTTAGTAATCAAGATAATGTTCTCAGGATTCATAACCCTATCTTACTAAAATAACTAAATATATTTTTAAGAATTTTTATTGCATTTTAGAGAGAAGAAAGGAGGAGAGAGAGAGAAACATTGATCATTTGCCTCCCACAGGTTTCCTAAACAAGGATCAAACCCACAACCTAGGTATGTGCCCTGACCAGGAACTGAACCTGCCACTCTTTGGTATTCAGGCCAATGCTCCAACTCACTGAGCCACACCAGCCAGGTCAGAAACCAAATACTTTTTGAGAAATCTATTGATTTTTGCCTTGTCCATATCAAACTGTGTATATTATATATTTTACATGTAAAACTAGGTTTCAATGGGTACACACACACATTTCATTCTTCACGCTATATAATGCAAAATGCTAAAGTAATTTGGTTTGATGGTTGTGTCCATATTTCTTTCATATGTCTTTATTACTCCAACAGTTATTGCATAAGAAGAGTTTCCCAAATCAGAGGAGAAGCTTAGCCTGTGTCGGATTCATTTTATGTAGATAAAATGCAATAATAATAAATATTTAGAAATTATAAAATTCATAGATCTGTTAATCCCCTTACCACCCTTGACGGGTTTTACCTACAGGAGAAACACTGATCAGATCTTACAACCCAATGGAGAATTTCACTCTCCTCTGTTCTCTTATTGATTGCTCTAATAAATTAACCACGGCCATTTGGGTCTTTCATTAATAGATGCTTGAAAGTTTTGTTATAAGCTATGGGCTGGAAATGGGGTTTTTAACAAACAAGGATAGTCTCTGTGTCTCAGAAAAAAAATTCTATCAGGTTCTATTAACTATTGATATTTCAAGATATAAACTTATGGGAACAGACTTTGAAGCTTAGAAAACGCTGAGATTGTCCAAGTCAGCTTTGACTTCAGGAAGGATTTCCAGGAGCCCTTTCCTGCCAGAAGCTTCATAGACAACTGCTGACCTCAAATCCAAACCATCCTCACACAGCCCAGAATGAATGGGGGACACAGCACAGAATGAATAGGAAGGGAAATCGAATAGCCTTTATTTGTTTTGGAATATGTTTTTTTGTTCTGTTTTCCTAGGAGTGAAAGGAGAAGCTCTTTCTCTCCTTTTCTATATCTCTAATATTTAACTAACAAATTGTATCTTATTCTCCCTGTGCCTAAATTTATAAACAAATACACACACCCAGTCTCATGACTTTTCTTGAAAATGCAGTTATTTGCCAAAATTTGACCTTTTTTTTTTTTTTACCAGGATATCATTGAACAAACAGATTTTATAATCCAGGCAATACTTATAGTAACTGAATTGAACACAAATCTCGTAATTAGATATGACATGTCCATCATTAAGACACAGGGATTATACATCAGAGAAAGGACCAGTGCCCACAGAGCCCACCCGGGAATCTGGGACAATGCTTCTCCTGAGTCTCACGGGGTCTCATATAGGCAGAACTTGGCAAATTTATAGCAATGGCAGGTGCAACTTGTGGGAACAAATGTTTCAGATTTGGGTTTGCTTTCCAAGATGTGGTAGAGGAGAACCAGCAAGAGCAATTTCAAAAAAAAGGAAAAATAAAAACTCTCAAGCACAAGAGATTGTGTCAGAAATGCAATCTGAGATTGCTTACAAATTTCCCAGTGAGAAGTGAATTTTCTGGCCATAGCACATGCTCCACCCTGGGAACCTCTGGATTTGCTCATTGGCAAGAAGGTTTATACGGTTAATTACCACCTCTTGGTGCACCTCTGTAAATACGTCCCTCAAAATCAGAATGAGATCAGCATGTTTTATAATAGAAATAATCTTTCAGAATCATTTATGATCACCAGAAGGACTAGTAAGAACATTATCCCAAATCTGAAAATAGGCTAAAGGAATAACTGCATGCTTTTAATATTCTACTGCATCATGGTTTAATAGGCATTTCCGAGGAACAATGAATTCTCTAGAAGGTTTCACCTTTAGTTAATTTTCAACTTACTACTTATTAGGGACTGGACTTCATGAGGTTACCTGTTCACTTGGAGTTTTCATCTTGCAGAGATCCAAGTAATTGCAGTCCAGTAGAGATGCGAATGCTCAACACCAGGCCCTCCAAGACTTAACCCAACTTGGTTTTGTCCCTAAACTGTCCAGCTATTTTAGCATGCCTTTTATGACTGATTATATCAACTCCACCCCCACCCCCTGCTCTTCAAATGCCATCCAGATAGGCCATTCTCTGGTTCTCTCATTAGTGAGTCACATTTTCGACATGTGTTCATTCCATATGAATTCCTAAGACTGGTATGTTGCCATTGAGGTTAAAGAGCCACCATTTCAACCTGCCTAGTCATTTTACCTATGTCTCAATTACATTAAGTTTGAGATCAATTCTTATTTTCATGTTGTCACTTTCTTTTTTTCAAAAAAAAGTGTTAAATACAAAATGCAATGAAAAGTTCACACAATTTTATAAACCCTACTTTATGAAAAGGTGGTAAAATGCCCAATTAAGCACCTGATAAAGAACTGTGCCTCTAGGGAAGAGTTTAAAATGTTGATTGGTGTAAGAAAAGTCTGATTTGGCTTTTAGAAGAGGAGTTTGGAGGCGCCCGTGCATTATGTATACACGTGCAAAGTATTTGAAATTCAAATACATAAACGTGAGGTGCCACATCATTTCCTCATAAGAAAATCGTTTAAAAAACTTAGAGTCCATTTTCTAAGCACCTGGTTTCCAGACTGGAATTTTCTGGACTATTTTAAAGAAAATGTGGGAACTGAAATGAATTGCCAACTTTTAATTTTACATAAAAGGTACATATACTACAGATGCACTCATACACATGCCTACAAATACAGCCACCTACCGTCACTTCACCAAAGAAAGGGCATTTCCACTCCATGGGAGTGGAAAATTCAGGGGGAAATGAAACCTGTAAACAAGAGCGCATTCGTAGTGGATTAAATTGTGTCTAAAAGATATGTTTGAATCCTACCCCCCCAAAACCTCAGAATATGTTCTTATTTGGAATAGGGGTCATTTCCAATGTCATTACTGTAAGGATCTTGAGATAACATTGCCCTGGATTAGGGTAGGCCCTACATCTAATGACAGGGTCCTTAGAAGAGACAGAAAAGGGAAAACCACAGGGAAAATAGCTATGGGAGATAAGACAGAGACTGGGGTGATGAAGCCAGGAGCCCAGAATACGAACAATAGAATGAAATCGCCAGAAGCTAGAAAGAGGGTGAAGAATTCTCTCCTTAAAGCATTTGGAGGGAGCAAGCCCTGCCCACACAATGATTTCAGATTTCTGGCAGCCACAACTCTGAGGAGATAAATTTCTGGGTGTTTTGATTGATTGATTGGTTCATTGATTGATTGATCTCATAAAGAGAAAGGAAGGGAGAGAAAGAAAAACATTGATTTGTTGTTCCACGTATTTATGCATTCATCGGTTGCTTCTTGTATGTGCCCTGACTTGGAATAGAACCCACAACCTTGGAGTATAGAGATGATGTTCTAACCAACTGAACTAACTGGCCAGGGCAAATTCTGTTATTTTAAACCCCCATATTTGTGCCAATTTGTTGTGGTAGCTCTAGAAAACTAATACAGTGGTACCTTGAGATACGAGTTTAATTCGTTCTGTAACCTTGAGGTCTGGGAAACTATGAAACTCTCGAGTCCTGGTAAACTGGTGGGTCGTGTGCAGCCGGCCGATCCGTGCGATTACTCATATCTCAACTGTTGCTCGTATTTCAAGGCAAAAATCGCTCGCTCAATGGCTCGTATCTCAAAAATCTTGTATGTTAGGGCACTCGTATCTCGAGGTACCACTGTACAGTATTTAACTAACAAAGGCACATACTACCCTGGTGTCTCTCTTTCTAATTCTGCCACAGCAACCCATCTTGTCTGGCATTGAGTATCCGTGTTGTAATCCATATTTCTTGATGCCTAAATCTAGGACCTTTCATATTCCACACTTCAGCATATAGTCCAGTAAAAGATAAAAAGAAAAAGAAAAAAGCTTTTGTGTGCTGGTAAAGGTACAAAAAAAAACCCCAAACCTTCCCTTGTAAATGCTGGGGAGGGCAGGCATCAGGAGAGAGCTTTCACCTTGACCTCAGGCTGTGCAGGAGTGTGGGAGGGAGACCAGCTTTTTTCTTTGTTCCAGGAGATGATCTGTCTTCATAACCATTATGAATAACTTTACGAGTGTTTTAGAACCTTGTTAAGTTTAAATGCATTTGTAAAACTTATGATCAAGGAAAATTGAGTTATGTAACTCCAAGCTTTTGAACAGAAATCAGCTGCACCAGGAAGCAGCCCTAAATTTGGTCCCGTGCGTGTTATGGGAGCTGATGGGCTATTGGATGGATGTAGGGTTGGGGATAACAAAAGACAGGATCTCGAAGGGCAGTGAGCTGGGGTTGACAAAGGTGATGCCGCAAATGTGAAAGACTTTTAATTGGAAAAAGGCAACCACTGGGAGATTTTGTGCTAGCTTATACACAGATTTGTTTTGAACATGCTCTCTCACCTCCTTCCATTTCTTTCCCTCTCTCTGTGTTTCAGGATTTTTGTTTGTTTGTTTGTTTGTTTGTTTTGCTACTTCTTATAGAAAAGCTTAATAAGTTGTATTTCTGTTAGTGACACAGCAAAAGCAAGTTAACATTGCCTCTGACTAATTTCTAAACAAATGGAAGGGTATGCAGCCCAGGCAAGAGTTTCAAGAGTATCGGAGCCTATTGAGATTAAAGCCCTGATTTGAGGGGCCATGCACAGTCATTCTGAGACATCTAGCCCAATTTCATTCAATGCAGAGAGGTCCTTTAGCACACAGTCATTTTTATCACAGATAGTTTTTGGTTATTGTTTTTCTAACCAGAATGTCTCCTCATTGTGCCTGCCACCACCCTGTTTCAGCTTCTCCCAGTCAGCAGGCTTTTAGTGAAGCTGTGGTCCTTTCCTAGTTGATGCACTTTTATTACAACAAAAACAAAATTACTCGCTCCCTTGGTGGGTGAGTAATTCTCTAGGACTTCCTTATAAATGACCTTAGCTTCTCGGTTGATATTAAGTAAGTATCCTGGATGACAGCAATGAGACCATGTGCAAGCTGGAATAGATGTTGATGGTGTCCAAGTCTGACTTCAACAAAAGGTGTTGAGTGAACACCACTGACTTGTAGCACTTTTCATCTGAGTTGGAACTTGATGCAACATTCAAAACTTTGCCAAGTTCTGCCTAAATACATTTCTTCTCATTCAACCCTATTGCATGTACATTCTGACACAAGGTATCAGAATATAATGTTTTCTACCTAATCTCCCATAATTCTCCTATCTCCCAGAGGAGACTGCACTTATTTATTGGGGATATTTACTTTGGGAATCACTGACTAATGGGTAGAAGGTTGTCCAAGTAGCAAAAGTTTGCGCAAGTTTTCTTGGGAAATGTTCGGTGGTGATTGCATTTGTTATCAGAACTATTTGTAGTCTATGGCTGTGGTCAGTCAGCAAACTCGGGTTCATGGGCTGAATCCAGACTATTGCTTTGTTTGGAAAAGAAAGTTTAGGAAACACAGCCATGCCTATTCGTTTCCATGTTGTGTATGGATGCTTCCTTATTGCAGTGGCAGAGATGAGTAGTTACAACAGAGAACTGTGACTCACAGAGCCTAAAATATATACTGTCTGACCCTGGTCTACAGCAAAATGCTTTGAAATGCAAAAGGCACCATCTGTCCACTATCCATCCAGATACCATTGATGACATGTGCACATAAGGAACTGTTTGACATTGAAACTGGGACTCAAAGCTATCAGACATGGAAATTGGGACTCAAATATTTTTTTGCTCTTGTGGGTTTATTTCTAGCCTACATGGTCAAGATATTTTTAATGACAAGAATCGGGCGGTGGGAAGGAAGCAGATGCAGAGGTAAAGAAGCAATGAACAGGTTGTTGTGCTACAGTGGGAAGGCAGGGGAGGTTGGGGGCAAGGGAAGGGGTCTGTAGGAGATCAACCAAAGGACTTGTATGCATGTGTGTAGGCATAGCCAGTGGATACAGGGCAATGGGGGGGGGGAAGGAAGAGGGGGGAGATAGGTGAGGGTATGTACTGGGGAGTAGGGAGGGCAATAGGGAAAAATATAAAATAATAATAATAAAAAAGAAATGCAGAAGGCAACAACTCTTCAAAGTGTAAAAGTACTCTGAAAGTTTTCAGATAATTGATTTCCAAATTCTCATGGAATTTCCTAAAGTCCATCTTGAGAAAGCTCTAGAGTTTAAGGTAGAGTTTTCCTTTGGAGAGAGGGAGAAAGAGAGGAGAGAGAGAAGGAAGAGGAGGAGGAGGAAGAGAAGAAGGAGAGTAGGAGGAAGAAAAGAAGGAGAAAAAGAAAAGACAGAGGAGAAGAAAAAGAAGGAAGAGGAAGAAGGGGAGAGGAAATAATTTATCAGAAAGATATTCTTATTTTTATACTTAATTTATATATCATCATTTCCAGAAGCTAAACATAAGAGTTTAGCACATGAACATGGAGAGTAATAAAAAAATATGCTTTTTTTCTACTTATAACTTTCTAAATAATACTTTAGTTACACAGTTTATCTTATTTTATAAGTTACAAGATGGATACATAAATTTTGCTAAATCTTCAGCATCTTATCTTCATTATTTTAATACTCTATAAGATTTATTTTATAATTTGTTTCTGTACTTTTAAAAAATATTGCTTCTCAGCAAACATTTTAATGTGCTTACTTGAAATATAAAATGAAAGAAGACATTTTCAAACAGAAAGCAAGTAATCATTTAAAATTTGATTTGACTAATCA